>OU015499.1:3895442-4140442 GCA_907164885.2 Dolomedes plantarius
ATATTTAAAAATTATACCGAGTGAGGATTTTAACTAAATATAATTATATATAAAATAATTATATAACTTTTTAATTTATAATTATATTGTATGCACCAGTTCCTAATGCAACCATGACAAAAACAGTTAGAAAACGTACCAAACAGGTAGCTATGCTTTTAACATCACCAGAAAATATTCACAAACGTCGGAAACTTTTTTCCCAGAAACAAATAAAGTTGATAAATTAGCTTAAAACCAGTAAAAAGCCTAAAATAAACGCGAGAAAGAAACAAAAACACGACATTTCCAGTAGCGAAGAAGATGGAATACATTTGAAATTATCAGATTCTACAGATTCCGAGGGAATAGAATTTGATGGGGATCTCTGTGTTGGTTGGAGAGAAGAATACAATACCATAACCAAAAAGGTTGGTTGGTTGGTTGGTTAGGGTTTAATGGCGCAAGGTCCAGAAAGGACATGCTGCGCCAAACACAAGGTAAAGTCAGAGATATAAATATATATAAATCAGCTTATACATGTTGTAAAACCATGAAGACACTGTAAAGAAGTATGATAAAAGTAGCCGTGTCATGAATGAAATAAAAAAGTCAGATATGATAAAATAACAGAGGTATAAAAAGTGTAAAACACAAATATGGTAAAAGGCTGTGAATAAAGGTCAAGAAAGAAGATAAAACGCACCAGTGTTAATGTCAAAACATCTAGATGGGGTTTCCCCATCTAGATTGCAGTCAAGTATTACAAAAAGATATAAAGGAATGAAAAAAGTTATTAAATCAATGGGTAAAATCCTGTACATTTCAAGAATCGAAAAATAGCAGGGTGAGGTGTTTCGCCTAAAAGAACATTTAAGGTGAGAGAAGTTGAACCAAAGTATTTAGAGTAAAAATTGGTTAGTCCTGTACAGTCGGTTAAAATATGCAAAATCGTAAGGTCACAGTTGCAGTGAAAGCAAATTGGGGTATCTTCCCCCTCCAACAAATGTCTGTGAGTGACTCTAGTATGTCCTATTCTTAGACGGGTGATCATGACGTCAAGTTTCCTTGGATATAGTGGAGGCCAGATAGAGATGACGGGTTTGATGTGATGGAGTTTATTATCTACTTGGAGATTCCATACCGAACACCAGTTATTGAAAATAAAATTTTTAATGGTGTGTTTGACGTCAGAGAAAGGAATAGGGTGATCTAAAACTGTTGTGGAATCTTTTGCTGCTGTGTCAGCAAGTTCATTGCCAGGGATTCCAACATGAGCTGGGACCCAGCAAAGCAGAATACTGTAACCACGACATTTTAACCGATGATGGAGAGTTATGACAGATGAGACCAAAGGATGACTATTGTTGCCAGACTTAAAGCTCTCGAGTACGCTCAAAGAGTCCGAGTATATGATAAAATTTTTATTCTGCTGATTGGCGATAAAATCAAGTGCTTGTTTGATGGCTAAAATTTCCGCAGTAAAAACGGTGCATGAGGAATGAAGTTTGAAACTATGAATATCCGAATTAAAAACAAAGGCACAACCGACGTGATGTGTTGTCTTCGATCCGTCAGTATAAATATCTTTATACCTACAGAAACTGTGACGATGAGAGTAAAAAAGTTGTTTAAATATGGATGAATCGGTGTCGGTTTTGTTAAAATTATGAAAGGGATTAATGTATGATATAGATTTTTTCTTCCAAGGAGGAAAGTCAAATAATGGACGTACACAGACATTTATATCTTCCAGAGGAGTATCTTGGATGAAGGAGCGCATACGAAAGCCAAAACACGGTATGCAGGATGGCCGATTTTGATACAGGCGATCATACTGCTTATCAAGTAGCATGTCATTTAAAGGATGATTAGGATGAGATAAGACACGAAAAAAATAGTTCAATGAAAGTGTATGGCGAGTATGATACAAAGATGGTTCGTGACAGTCGACATAGAGACTCTGAATGGGTGAAGTTCGGAAAGCACCAGAGCATATACGAAGTGCACTGTGGTGCACAGTGTCAAGTTTTCTAAGAACGGAGTCACGAGCCGAACCATATGATGGGCAGGCGTAGTCTAGTTTTGCACGGATTACCGATCTGTATATACGTAACATAGATGTCCTGTCAGCACCCCACGATGTATTCGATAAAACTTTAAGAAGATTAAGAGATTTCTCGCACTTTCTTCGCAGCTGTAAAACATGTGGAAGATATGTCATCTTCCGGTCAAAGACAATGCCCAAGAAACGAACCGTGTCCACAACATTTATTTTATGGTTTTCAATAAAAATTTCGGGATCCGGATGGATCCCACGTTTACGGCAAAAGTGCACGCATGAAGTTTTGTCAGAAGAAAAACTAAAACCATTTTTATCACTCCAAGTCATTATACGTCTGACTGCAGTTTGCAGTTGACGTTCGATGAATGCCATGTCTTTACCTTGACAGCAGATCTGCAAGTCGTCAACATACAAGTTCCCCCGCACAGAAGGTGGTAATTGTTTTAAAATATTATTAATTTTTATTGAGAAGAGAGTGACACTGAGGACACTCCCTTGAGGAACCCCCTCCTCTTGAATAAAAAAGTTGGATACGGCAGTGCCAACACGGACTTGGTAGTGTCGGGTAGTTAAAAAATTCTTTATAAAAATTGGGAGATTTCCCCGGAACTCCAGTTCAAAAAGGTCTCGTAGGATGCCATAGCGCCAGGTACGGTCATACGCTTTCTCTATGTCGAAGAAGATTGACACTAAATGATTTCTTAGGAGAAAAGCTCTCCTAACGTCAGATTCCAGAGCAATAATGCTGTCCGTCGTTGATCTTCCCCTTCTGAAACCACACTGATTTGGAGCAATGAGGTTTCTGGTTTCTAAAACATAGACAAGTCGGGAATTTATCATTTTTTCTAAAATTTTACAAAGGCAGCTGGTTAGGGCAATCGGCCGGTAATTATTGGGGTCAGAGGCGTCTTTTCCAGGCTTTGGAAAAGGGATAATAGTGGCTCTATGCCAAGCTACAGGGAAAACATGTTCTTCCCAAATCCTATTGTATATGAATAACAAGTTATGGAGTGAGCGGCGTGAAAGATGCTTTAGCATGCTGTAGGTTATTCCATCTGGTCCTGGAGAAGTGTTTTGTGTGCTATGAAGGCTCTGAACGAGTTCAGATTTTGAAAATGGGATATTGTAAGGAAGAGAGGTACGTGTATTGAAGTTGAGATTTCGGCGTTCAGATTGTTGTTTGTATCTTAGAAAGGAGTCTTTATATGAAATGGCTGAAGAATTGGAAGCAAGGGCTGTGCCTATTGCGTTTGCGATTTCTGTAGGGTCTGATATTGTTTGGCTATCTTTAACAATGCAGGAAATTGGATGATTGGTGTACAAACCCATTGCCCTTTTTGCTTTAGTCCACAACTCCTTAGACGGAGTGTTGTATGATAGACTGGATATGTATTTCGCCCACGACTCTCTTTGACTTTGTCGACGTACTTTTCTAGCATATGCCTTAGCGTGTTTAAAATTTAGTAGATTTTGAGTCGTCGGGTATCTACGGAAAATATTCCAGGCTTTCTGTTGTCGTTTCCTGGCATCACGGCATTCGTCTGTCCACCAAGGTCTTCTGATTTTGCGCTTAACTGAGGAGGTTTTTGGTATGGAGTTATCAGCTGCTTGTATTATTACATTAGTTATGCTATTTATGGCATCATTAATGTCACCCACCACCATTTGCCTGGTGATGTTTGCAAGAAAGGTGAAGGTCGCCCAGTCAGCTCGATCGTAAATGTAACGGGGTTGAGTAGCTGTAGTATGAGAGTCATTGGTGACAAGGGAGAGAAATACTGGAAAGTGGTCACTGTTGTATAGATCATTTGATACCCAGAAGTTATAAAATGGCAGAAGAGAAGGGGAACATATGGCTAGGTCTATTGCATGAAATGATTTTGTCGGTAGATGAAAGTATGTGTTATCACCATTATTGAGAATGCAGAGTGAGAGATCGGATAGAATGGTTTCTATTTGTTGTCCTCTATTGTTTGTGTTTTGACTTCCCCAAAGGGGGCTATGGGCATTGAAGTCTCCGACTATTATGAATGGGGTAGGTAGTTGGTTAATAAGATGTACCAAGGAATTTCGATCTACTGATTCGTTTGGTGGTAGATAAAGGTTGCAAATGGTAGTGAGCTGACGTATGTGGATTCGGGTTGCGACGGCCTGCATATTTGTATTTAATGGTATGATCGTAGACGGGTAGTCATTGGATATCACGAGGGCAACGCCTCCAGATACCCTTCCACCAACATCATGATCTTTTCGGATAGCATTGTAACCTCGTAATTTAAAATTGTCTGAGTCTTTAAAATAGGTCTCCTGTAGCGCAAAGACGGCCGGAGTGAGGACAGAAATCAGAGTTTTAATTTCGTTGAGCTTATTACGAGCGCCGTGACAATTCCACGAAATGATACCTGCCATGATGAGATTTTTTTTTTTTTAAAGGACGAAAGTCCACCTAGTTACGGCGCCATCATGACGACGAGGGGGAAGGAACACGAGCAGGAAGACTGGAGGTGTCCATAGACACCCCCCCATCGGAATCAGAAAGATCCGAATTAGAGGCGCAAATTTGGAGGGAATCTTCCTCCTTCCGCGCCACATTGCGAGGGTCTTTCACCTTACGGGAAGGACTGAATCGCTTCACAACATTACATTTTTTTAATTTTTTATTTATAACGGAGCTTGATGTAGAAGGTATGTTAAGTCGAGGGATTTTAGTTTGTTTTGATGCAGAATTGTTAACGGATGGTACTGTATTTTTGTTTTCGTGAGGTTTATTGGTACTATTGTTTTTACTTGTTTGTGTAGAGGCATCGCACATAATTTTTTTAGGAGCGGCAGCAGAAGCATACGAAACGCCTATTCTAGGTGTTCTAGCTTCCACCAATTTGCGCGCTTCCAGATATGGTATATTTTTATGGGCTCTGATTGTTTGAATTTCCTTTTCGGCAATAAATTTGGGGCAAGAACGGGAGTAGGAGGGGTGGTCACCCTTACAATTAATACATTTTGCTGGCAAGTTGCAGGTCTCAGAAGAATGGTTTGGCTGGGAACAACGGGCACAAATGGCTGAACCTCGGCACGATGCTTTCGAGTGTCCAAAGCGTTGGCACTGAAAGCAACGAAGAGGGTTTTGCACGTACGGTCTTACGGAACACCGAAGGTATCCTGCTATGATAAAAGATGGTAGTTTAGGTGTTTGGAATGTCAATATGAGATGCTTCGTACGAATGATATTACCATCCCGACGGATGGTAATTCGACGGACAGCTGTTACAAGTTGATCCTGCAAGTGTTCTAAGATTTCCTCCTCGGTGGTATGGAGGAGATCAGCCTCCGATATTACCCCTCTTGATGTGTTGAGATAACCGTGTGGAGCGATGGACACAGCCATGTTACCGAGTGTTTTGATTTTTGAGAATTGCGCAGCCTGGGTTGCATTCAGTACCTCCACTAATAAATCGCCTGAGCGCAGTTTCTTTATAGAGTTTACATGTCCCACCGATGCGTAAAGACATTTATGAATTAAGAAGGGCGACACCGTACCGAAATTACCTTCAGTACGTTTTACAACGAAAAATCTAGACATTTGTTGCTCCCTCGAGGGGAGAGGTTGCTCTCTCGAAGGGAGAGAAGGAGTTTCAGAATCTGAGCGATCCGCCCAGGAAGCTGTAACTAAATTCTCTTTAGTTGCAGCCATAATTACTTTATTAGAACCACGGATTGCTTCCAGTTCGATCGGGGCCCCCGCCAGACCCCGTCGTTCCACACTTTTCTATCGTGACCAGTGTAACCGCCGGATTCTTCGCAACTAAATGACAGACGCCGGGATGTAACGTGCACCTGGTGCACGGTCCCCGACAGAATCGAGGAGGATTTCTCGCTACCTCGCGACGTCTGCCATAAAGATACACGCAACCAAGGGCCTCTACCTCTGGGACATTTTAAGGAAAACATACCACAACCATTACCCACATAACACTCCACTTCTCTCCGCCAACACAACCCCAACAGGGTCGGTTCCCGAGCCCAAACGGTGTCCCTCACGGGAGAGGCCGAAGAGTGGTACAGGACCCAGTAGCGTCAAGGCTGGGTGGGTGGAGATCAGTTTTGATACCATGAAGGCTCCGAAGGGGACAGATAGCACAAAAACCTTTTTTGGAATTTTTAATATTTTTCACATTTTTTTGATTTTTTATTTATTTTTTTTAAACGAAGAAATGACAAACAAAAAACACATAGGGGTTAAAAAAGAAAACAGCAACAAAAAAAATTAGTGGAAGCTCCAGTTGGAAAGGAAGAAAAGTCCGGAAAGGAGAAAACAAAAGAAACAGCACAGGAGAAGCGAAAGAGAAATGGATCGCTATGGGACACTGGGGACGCGACACCCACATTCACCAAAGACAGTGAACCCCACGGAGAGAGAAAAAGACACTAGGGTACCTCGGGGTTGTGAAGCCCGTGTTTACCTAAAGAAGGTAAACCCCCTGAGGGGTTAACCAAAAAGGATGACTGGATAAAATGTATAAGGTGCCTGAAGTGGTTCCATGAAAGGGTACAAACTATCAAAACCTTTGCCAAAAATATAGTAAAATTTTACGAAAATTGAAGGGTTGAAATTATACTTCAAATGTTGTTTATTCGAATTTTATTCACCATTTTCTGTGATATAATTGCATCTTTGCAAATTGCTATACGCTTTTCATGATTAAATATATGAAATGTGTTGTTTTTTGCTATTTTAACTTCACTTTTTGTTTCCTGTATTGGATGGCCATCTCTCCTCGTCTTGAAGGAGAGATGGCCATCTGCCATTTTAATTTCAAACTATGTTTCTCGCCTTTTGTTCTCAATGTTTAATTATTTTTTGCTCAAACTATGATGAGTGTATGTATAAGAATTTTAAATATGCTTAAATATTTCTTGTATTTGCATTCTAAGAATTTTTATTTCAATCTTTAAAGACTATGGCCATCTATCCTAGAGTTACCCTATAATATATATATATATATATATATATATATATATATATATATATATATATATATATATATATATATATACATACATATATACATTGGACGCTCGTTAATTCGAACTCAAAGGTTCTCAGAGTTCGAATTATCCGATGTTAAGAGAAAATATACAACATTAAAAGTGTATCACTGAAAAAGAAAAATCTCCTGGTATGTATAACTCTGAGAACATTTGAGTTCGAATTATCCGATGTTAAGAGAAAATATATAACATTAGTGTATCACTGAAAAAGAAAAATCTCCTGGTATGTATAACCTCAGAAAATATATTATACTATGCTATCTAAAATTAAACATATTAAAAAGCAATATAGACTTACCTTAATCATAAAATGAAGCAGAAGATATGCAGTAGAAAGTAAACTTTAATTAAATATAGGAATTACAGTTTTAAGAAGAACTGTAAAATGGATGTTTGGTTTTGTTTATGATGCCTACATTGTTCAGCCAGCTTCTCGATTTGAAGTAAACATTTTTGTATTGGATCAACTGGCAGTGTTTTAATTCCTTTAAGACTTCGTGGATTCTTGGACTTTCCAATCACTAATAATTTAAGCTTTTCGCTCTCATCCATATTAGCACAAACTAAAGCTGTAATCCTCTCTTTACTGCTTTTATCTCCTACGCAAGCATCCCCTTTAGAATGTAATGTCTTGTTTGGCAAGTGTTTATAAAAAAATGCAGTTTCGTCCGCATTAAAAAATATCTTTCGGCAGGTAAGTAGAGAAAAGCCCTGGCAGTTTCGTACCGAAATTAGTGCATACGTCTTCGTTTACATTAGAGCTTTGGCCACATGCAGTTTGATAAGAAATATTGTGTCTTAATTAAATTGAGAAATCCCTCCCTCACTGCATTTAAAATCTTCAATACCCATTCGACTTGCCAATTCATCAGCCTTCGTATGCCCTTAAGGCCCATTTATCGGACAATTTCGAGATCTAACATCCTGGAACCATAGCAGTAGAGCGTTTTCTAGAACTTCTTGGGACGCATTTTTCATGCGTTTCCTTCCTCTAGCAAATTTTAATTTTTCCCATGAATCTAAAATTGACACCTTGTTTTTCAAATAAGTTGACAAGGTATTTTTTTTAATTCCATAGTCAGCTGCTAACTTTGTTTTACACTCGCCATTCTCTACTTTCTATAAAATTTCTACCTTTGTCTCCAAAGTTAAGGTTTTGTACTTTCTACATGTAGGCATCCTGAATTTTTACACGTTCACACCACACACTGAGGAAGAAAAACTTGCCATAAGATGGCCGAATGGCTAGGGAGCTGGCATTCGGTTCAGATCCTGTGGGTTCGAGTCCTACTTGTTAACATGGAAGCTTGTAGCCGTTCGGAATCGGCTTTAAACTGTAGGTCCCGGTCTAATTAGAACTCGTATAGCAAAAAGTTAACCGTAGCGCTCTAAAACAAACCAGGAAGAAAAACTAGATTACATTAACTTGTCTGCACTGCAAGCACAATTGACGCAGCTCCCTAGAATCTGTAGTAAATAACTGGTTTATCTGAAATTCTAAGAAAATCGATACAAATAACGAAAAATCGCTTTGTCCGTTAAGCACTGATGTTCCTAACGTTTAGCAGAAATGCAGTAGTCTAGGAATGCAGGCATGTGCCTCTTTACACAGAAAAGAAATACAGATGATTTTGACACACAAAATAATAAATACAGCTTGAATTTTCTCCGTTAAACGAGGAAAAAGAAATTTTTTTGTCAAATTTTTAGTTCGAATTAACCAAAGTGATAAAAATTTAGTTCGAATTAATGAAATATTTTTAACATTAATTCCAATACAAGTTTTTTGGGGCCTTTGGATTAGTTCGAATTAACCGAAAGTTTGATTTAACCGAGTTCGAATTAACGAGCGTCCACTGTATGTATATACACTCAGCCATTATTTTGCTGAACGTAATTTCAAATAATTAGTTCGTTTTAAAATGAGGCTAATATAATGGTCTTTAAATTAATGAACATATTTTGTACTTTGTGCCGTACAGTTTGGGTAAAAAAAAAAGTCGGTATAAAACCTTTTATGCTAATGATATGTAAATCTCACGCGTCGGATCTGTGTTTACGGTCGAACTGTCATCGAAAATTACTTCTCGTTAATGCCTTTTTAATGAGCTTGCGTCATAAAAAACCCCGACATAAAGTGTTGCCAGCATTTTCTTTCGACCCGACGTACTTTATTTTTAAGGTATAGTCCATCGACTGTGAAATTTCGAGCTCAAATTGGAGATGAATTTCCTTTTAAATAAACATATTTACAAATACAATCTCCTTTGGGGCAAACCCTGTCATGTCTCATGAAGAAATATTTAGGTATCAGTAAAAAGTTTTAAATTACAGGACTGGAAAATCAGATTTTATTTTCTTCGAGCATGGAACAAAGAAAATTATGTGAATCCAAGTATCAGGGGTATTTAAAAAAAGTTTTAACGAAACACTTCATTTCACACCTTGTACTTCACATCGAAGAAAAATGAAAAGGGGCTATATATATATATATATATATATATATATATATATATATATATATATATATATATATATATATATATATACTAGCTGAATACCCGTACTTCGCTACGGAGTACATTCAAATTAAATACAACGGTCAATGCATGCAATTGATGTAAAAAAAAAACGAAAAAATATATTTATAAAAAAATCGCAGCAGATATTTTTATAGAAAAAATAATGTAGAAGAAAATATTTAAATAAAATTTAATAGAACATACTAAAGAATATAGTACAGTTAATATAGTACAGTTTGAGGAACATTTCCTTTACTGTATTTTAATATTTTTTGGATAATGTCCAATCGTCTGCCACATTAGCAAGAAAAAAAAAATTTTTTTTTTCTATTTCGTTGTTATCACGTGACGATAAATTTATTTAAAGTACCAGAAAAAGAAATCACGTGATCAGCATTTAATAAACTAAATTCTAAAAATGAATCTTTAAAAATTCACCAAAAATTAGAAAATGGAGGTAAAGATTAGAAAAAGATTTCATTTTAAAGGCACTTTTATGATCTTTCTCGTGATATAAATTTTATAACCCTCAAATTACTATTTTAAATGCAAACTTAAAAAAAGTTACTAAAACAGTTTAAAAATTTAATTTAAAAAAATCTAGGAGGAATTTTTCAAAAATATTTATTAGTGCAGAAGAATCGCCATGTAAAATTTCAGCCCTTTAGGTCCAGCGGTTTGGTCTGTGCGTTGAATGTCAGTCAGTGAGTCAGTCAGTTAGTCAGTCAGTTACGGAACTGTTTTATATATAGACTAGTGGCCCGTCCCGACTTTGTCCGGGTTGATCAAAATATTATACCAATAAATTTCCAGTTGATAGCCAATAAATTGTAATTTTTTTTAACCTTAATAATAACCTAAATAATACCTTAAATTAATTTTATGTTAGTTAATAATTAAAACAAATTTTTTAAAAGAAAAAGGCGAGCCGGAGAACGGCTAGGTTCGAACCGCTAGCGTCAGAACAGAAGCCCACCGCGATAGCACCACGATAAGGATCGTTGAAACCTTTGGAACAAAAAGCGGTAAAAGACAGTAGCGGAAACAATGGAGATTGTTAGGATTAAGCCCCTAACTTTATTTCTACTGATCAGATATACATAACATACAGCCTATGTCTATCTGGAATAATGTACCTTTCAAACAGGGAAAGCATTTTTCAAATAGGTACAGTGGTTCTGAAGATTATCCTCCACGTACAAAATCGCTCTCTCTTTATATATAAGTATAGATATACATATATATACATAAATACGTACGTATATGTAGATACATATATACATAACACATACATACATGTATACATACAAAAGAGGTAAGCAACGATAAGTAATCCTACGTTAATAACCCGCGGTAGTTTCGTTAGAAGAGATTACCTGAATTTTTTTTTTTAAATGAAAAATGCCCCAGGTTATAAAACTTCTTTCTCTATTACGGAGTACAATTAAAAAAATTCTTCCGATCCAAGTCGACAATCCTTCGACACTTTCTCTCCTTGGGTTAACATTGAGGAGAGCCAATCCAATAGGGTTAGTACGCAACAGCCTTAAATTGCGAGGTTACGTACTAGATATTAAGCTAAAATTTAAACATAATGATTGATAAAAAATCCATAAAGGATTTGTATGGAACGAAAGTCATTTATCACGTTGAGATGAGAATAACAACTACAGACAAGAATTCACTGCACGTGAAAGATCTTTTTCTCTCTTTTCATATATAATAAACTAGCTGAATAGCCGTGCTTCGCTACGGATGACATTCATATTAAATACAACGGTCAATGTATGCAATTAATGCCAATATATATATATATATATATATATATATATATATATATATATATATATTTATTTATTTATAATCTATACAACGGTCAATGTATGCAATTAATGCCAAAATATATATATATATATATTTATAAAAAAATCGTAACGGATATTTTTTATAGACAAAATAATGTAGAACAAAATATTCAAATTAAATCTAATAGAACATACTAAAGAATATAGTACAGTTTGAGAAACATTTATTTTACTGTATTTTAATATTTTTTTGGATAATGTCCAATCGTCTGCCGCATTAGAAAGAAAAAAAAAGTTTTTTGTCAATTTATTTCGTTGTTATGCACGTGACGCAAAATTAGTTTAAAGTATCACAAAAGAAAAGAAACCACGTGATCAGCATTTAATAAATTAAATTCTAAAAATTTATCTCCAAAAATTCAGCAAAAATCAGAAAATGGAGGTAAAGATTCGAAAAAGATATCATTTTAAAGGAATCTTTATGATCTTTCTCGTGATATAAATTTTATAACCCTCAAATTATTATTTTAAATGCAAATTTTAAAGAATGTTACAAAAAAAAGCTTAAAAATTTAATTAAAAAAAATCTAAGAATAATTTTTCAAAAATCTTTCATAGTGCACCCCTACACTATAAAAAGAATCACCATGCAAAGTTTCAACCCTTTAGGTCCAGCGGTGTGGTCTGTGCGTTATCTGCCTGTCAGTCAGTTAGTCAACTGTTTTATATATATAGAGATAATGTATACAAACTGTGTTATAATCTCGATACGTTTTTTTATCAAATAAGGTATTTAGACTACTGTGTACTAACCCTATTGGATTCTCTCCCCTCATGGTTAACCTATGGAGAAAATGTGTCCAAGGATTGCCGACTTGGATTGGAAGTTTTTTTTTCTTTTAAATTGTACTCCGTGATAGAGAAAGAAAGTTTACGCATTGGGGCATTTTTCGTTTAAAAAAATGCAAATAATATTTAAATTTTTCGGGAAAAAAAATCTGGTATAGTGTGTTTTAAACGCTCCTAAACTACTTCGATGGAAGAAATTTATCAAATGAATCCTGTTGCAAGGTGCGGAAAAGTTGAGGCTATCAGAAAATATCATTTTTATTGGATTATCAGCATTTATGGAGGTGTCAATTGTAGACACATTTTCTCCATAGGTTAACATTGACGTGAGCGAATCCAATAGAGTTAGTACACAGCAGCCTTAATTAAAGAATTGTATACCTACTTTATACGCAGGCGGAGGAATATTCGATGTTTATTTTTACATCGCTAATCTGCCGGCGACGGAAAAATTCTGTTTTTACTTCGTCTGTTTGTTTTCAGGGATCTTCACGCTCCGAAAACTGGCTTATTTGCGTGCGGCGCATTCTTCGCCATTATTTACTTTCATTTGCAGTATTTTGTTATGCTTTCAAGGGGAATTAAAGGCGTTTCTGATGCGATGGTGCCGGTTAGTTGAAACTGCTGATACTAGCGAGAATTAATCAAAAAGTTTTATTATGTTTCGACAAAGCCCTCAAAAAGTTATGTGACTTTTACTGGTGTCTGTTTCTTTGGTGGTTTCACGAAATCGCCAAAAAATAGCCCGCGGCACCCAGGCTAAGATGTGTTGAATAGCCAGCTTATAATGTGTTAATACTTTTAAATATTTTTATTTCAATGCACTGGGAAAATTTTTTTTCTAAATTGCTTGAAAGAGTTAATTGTTTGGTTATAGCTTACTATTCAATGGCCGTATCCTTTGCACACCTGTTCTTTCTGAACGTTATTATTTAATAAGTTTCTTTATTGCACTAACTTCTAGGTCATTGACACCAGACCTGTTCTATATATTTTATCAGTTTTAAAGCTTATGAGGCGTTTATAGTATTTTATTTGAATTTTATAGTTTATTAATATTGACTTCTCGGTCTCCTATCCTTGTTTTTAGCATTTTTGTTCTGCTTGAGTATTTTGTTTAAATAACTTTTCCTCGTTTTTTTTTCTTCCATCTCCCTTTGCAGTTTTTTTCCATTCTCATGTTTTAATAATAATAATTGAAGTTTTTCCAACAATGATGATTGTTGTGCAGTTTTTAAGATGACTGCCTACGTTTGGAGCCAATTTTTTTTAAAAAGTGTTTTTTAAGGATTTTTTGGTCTTTTATAGTAAAATAGCATTTAAAAATAATAAATTTAAAAAAAACTTGCCTGTAAATACCATACTTTTTTATAAATTGGTCAATTTGAAGTAATTTTTAATGAAATTTAGCTAAAACGCCTATCACTCTGCACAAAATTCTAATGCTACTATTTTAATTTCGTTCTCACACATTATACATATAACAGTTATCTTCAAAATGACCCACAATCTAAGAGAAATTTTAAAATGTAAAAATAATTCAGACAATTTTATGTTCCAATATGAACATTTTCCCCGATTCGTCATTCCTTTCCTTATAAAAAAAGCCCCAAACAAAAAACTATTATACATCAATTATTGTGCGTCATTTCATTAACAATAGCATCTAAAACATTTCCTGAAAATTTTATCAAATTATATGCATTATTAGGTGAAATATCATGATAACGGTAGAGATTTGTGCTAAAAAACATAATTCTGAGAAAAACGCATTTCAAGTTGTTTGTCACTTCAATTTTGTATCAGACGGTGCTTTTTTAAAATAGCTATAACTCTGCTTCTAATTGATGTAGAATGAAAATGAAAACTGTTTTGAAAAAAGAAAAGATTGAATTACATGATTCTTGCAAAAAATAAAATTGACCAAAATAGTCAAAAAATGGCATTTTCAACGTAGGCAGTCACCTAAGGGACCTATTTTTAACCTAAGTTATTCTTACCTCATTCATACGTTCACTAAAGGAAGTAATTATGTAACAATCTCATTTTTAACAGTTCTTTACTACTTTGGGTTTATTGCAATAAGCCGAATGAAACCAGGCTGTTTAAAAGAACTATAGCGAATTTTCTAATTGCGTAGAACTATACCGAATTTTCTAATTGCGTAGAACTATACCGAATTTTCTAATTGCGTAGAACTATACCGAATTTTCTAATTGCGTAGAACTATACCGAATTTTCTAATTGCGTAGAACTATACCGAATTTTCTAATTGCGAATCTATTGCGAATCCAGAGTACGTTTCTAATTCCGTATAATGCTTCTATAACTCTTTCTCTGTTTTTTTTCTTTTAAAATTAATAAAATGTCTTCCTAAATGCTATTCTTTTAGTAAAAAAAAACTGGTTCTACGTTTTAACTTTATATAGCTTTTAAAATTCTGTTCATTACTTTTAAAATTAATAAAATGACTTTCTAAATGCGGTTCTCTTAGAAAAAAAAAATAACTCTAGTACGTTTTAACATCGTATATTGTTTTTATAACTCTGTTCTTTTTTTTTAAATTAATGAAATGCCTTTCTAAACACGATTCTTTTAGAAAAAAACTAGCTCGAGTAAGTTTTAATGTCCTATATTCTTTTAATAACTGTTTTTTTCTTTTAAAATTAATCAAACCCTTTCAAAATGCGATTCTTTTAGAAAAAAAGTAGCTGTAGTACGCTTTAACTTCATACATGCTTTTATAACGCTGTTCTTTTCTTTTAAAAAATAATGAAATGGCTTTCTAAATGTGAATTATTTAGAAAAAAAAACAAGCTCGATATGTTTTAACTTCATATATTGCCTTTATAAATTTGTTCTTATCTTTTAAAATTAATCAAATGCCTTTCAAAATGCGATTCTTTTGGGAAAAAAAATTGCTCGAGTTTTAACGTCATATATTCTTTTATAACTGTTTTTTTCTTTTAAAATTAATCAAACGCCTTTCAAATTGCGATTCTTTCAGAAAAGAAAAATTAGCTCTAGTACGATTTAACTTCATATATGCTTTCATTATTCTGTTCTTTTCTATTAAAAATTAATGAAATGGCTTTCTAAATGTGATTTATTTAGAAAAAAAAATACTAGCTTGAGTACGTTTGAACTTCATACATTGCTTTAGTAAATCTGTTCTTATATTTTAAAATTAATCAAATGACTTTCTAAATGTGATTTATTTAGAAAAAAAAAACTAGCCCGAGTACGTTTTAATTTCATATATTGCTTTTATAAATCTGCTCTTATCATTTAAAATTAATCAAAGGCCTTTCTAAGTGGGATTTATTTAGAAAAAACTAGCTCGAGTACGTTTTAACTTCATATATTGCTTTTATAAATCTATATATCATATATTTTAAAATTAATCAAATGCTTTTCTAATTATATAATTATGGGATTTATTTAGAAAAAAAAACCTAGATCAAGTACGTTTTAACTTCATATATTGCTTTTATAAACCTGTTCTTATCTTTTAAAATTAATGAAATGCCTTTCAAAATGCGATTCTTTTAGAAAAAAAAAATTAGTTCTAGTACGCTTTAACTTCATATATGCTTTCATTACTCTGTTCTTTTCTTTTAAAAATTAATGAAATGACTTTCTATATGCGATTTATTTAGAAAAAAACTAGCTCGAGTACGTTTTAACTTCATATATTGCTTTTATAAATCTGTTCTTTTATTTTAAAATTAATCAAGTGCCTTTCGAAATGGGATTCTTTTAGATAAAAAACTTGCTCGAGTACGTTTTCACGTCATATTTTCCTTTTATAACTCTATTTATTTTAAGACTAATAAAATGTCTCATATTCGCAACAAAAAATCATCCCCGAATATCATACGACGATTCTTTGTAAATTGCGATTGCCATCGCATCTCGAGAAATACCGTTAGATAGCTTACCTGCTAACCGTCAAGAAACTCAACTCCTGAAACTGAAGTTTCCTAGCGCAACAGGCATTTCCGAGCTTGGCGACGAAAAAAGTTTTAGGGATGAACGCTGAAATATGGCGTTCCTTCCGCTGACATTGCCATCGCGCCGAATTCGGCTACCGCGCATGCGCGAACTCGGAATGAAGTATAAGCCACGTGACATCTCATAGCCAGCAGTTAAAAAAAATATTCTCCCAGTTTCTCTATTCTCCGATTCTTCTGAGAGAAATGGTCATATTTTTCGATTTCAGAAGGGTTTTTCGCCAAAATGCGACCATCAGCTCGGTCGGAACTGTGCCGAGTGAGCCACCGCGAGGACATTTTTAGGGCGGATTTCGGCAGTAGGGGAAAAGTTTTGATACGCTCGCTGCTCCGATAAATTCCGACTTGTAGCTGACGGCGGTGAAGTGTCATGGCGGCCGTTCTTATCCCGTCATATGTTGTTCTTAAAAACTACTGTACTTGCCGAGAAAGTAGTTGTACAGGGTGGCCCTGATAAAGATTCGCGTTCTTATTTGATGAGACACTAGCGTTCTTTTATTCGTAAACTGATATTGTACGCGATTATTTGTTTCGCCGTTGATTATATTGTTCTTAAAACCGTTCTGATGGCTGTATGACTTTATTAACGGGGCGATATATTTGTGGACCATAATATCCCACTAATAAGCATTTTCGAATCCGTGTACGTGTAGAAGAATGAAGTTTTATATCAGGAACTGCGGAGGCAACTCAATCTGGTGCTGGCGTCCATTCTCGCTACCGGAAATATGAGCTAGATGAGGACAGAAACGCGGCAAAAACACGTCTGATGCCTTTTTAAAATTCAGAGTTTGTTCGTTACTGAGTAAATGAGTGTATGAGCATTGGTTCAGAGATTTACTTCGTACGCGTGGCATCCGCGAAAACAAAGTCCACCGGGCTGTTAGTGAAATTGAGGGAAAGATAATAGTGTTTGAGTGTTGGAAAATGTTAAAGACTTTAATAAAATTTCTTTGTTATAACGCCTCAACGCTCGTGAAAACTGGGGATCTATTTTTGAAGTACTGAATATATTTTTTTACTATCTCACTTTGGTAAGGAAGCATTTTGAAGTATTACAGAATTTCAAAGAAGCTTCATGATGATGTGTTGTTCCTTAAAAAAAATTAAAATAAATTTGTAGATAAAGTTAGTTGTTTTAGGGTACACATATATACATATCTCGATTATATATATATATCCAGTTAAACTACAGCTTTGTTTTCTTTCGCGTGTTGATACTGTGATTCTTTGATTTTTTGCGTGTTAAATAAATCTTTATTTAAAGTTATTTGTTTTAGGACATTCAAATGTATTCATATCTCAATTTAATTTACTTACACACAGACACATATGTATATATCCAATTAAACGAAAGCTTTGTTTTCTTTCGCGTGTTGATACTGTGATTTTTGGATTTTTTTGCGTGTTAAATAAGTCTTTAGATAAAGTTACTTGTTTTAGGATAATCAAATGTATACAGATCTCAATTTAATTTACTTATACGCACACTCACGTATATATATATATATATATATATATATATATATATATATATATATATATATATATATATATATATCCAGTCAAACAAAAGTCTGGCTTTGTTCCGTTTGTTGGTAATTTTTTTACTTTTTGCGTGTTAAACAAAGCTTACATGACTTTATATCAATTATATCATATACCCTACTACTATATTATATCATATATTACTATATTATACAGTTTTAAACCGTTTAACGTTCATGAAACTTTTTCCAAGTAAGAAATCCATGATAACTGTAGAAAATGCTTAACAGATATTTTCTCTCAGTCATATAACGTTTCGAGTTGTTACAGATTTTCATAAGTGCTTCATAACGATGCTTTGTTGTTTCTTAGTATATAGGAAAAATTAAATACAGGTAGCTCTCCTACAGCACGGCATCTTACAACACGGTTTCGCTCTAACACGATAAGATAAATTGCGGGAACCCTCGTACAACACTGCAACCTGTAACACGGTTTCACTCTAACACGATAAAAAAGTTGTGAAAACCTTTGTAGAACACTGTACTTCTATAGCACTAGATAATATGATTTTTGTTTAACAGATTTAAAACTAAATTACCTCAAAATAATGAACTATAGTGGCTTTACACGAAAATGTATAAACAAATTATAATTTATTCATTTATTACTCTATAAAATTACAAGGAGGCCTAAGCTTAGCTGAATATCTTGAATAATTTTTCCCGAATGCAGACCCTTCCGCTGAAAGAAGCCGAAAATTCAAAAGGGAGCTGCAAAATTGCCTATCTCCATATCATGAATCTACAATGATCTTGTAAGAACCAGCAAATAAACCAAAATTACAGATTTTTTAAAGAGAAAAGAATGTGCAAAAAATCTAAATTTGAAGAAAAAGGTTCAGAAAGTGATTCATTCGAAAAAACGTTCTCGTTTTATTGTACTGAGCAGTGATGAAGAAGAAATTTATTAAATTAAGGTCGCATTAAATGAAAATATTTTTTTTTGTTTCTTTTCGTTTCGTGTTATACATACATTTATATTTTTAATAAAAATTAAGTTGCTTACATGGAATTTAAAAAAAATTTTGCTTGTAATAAGTTTTCAGAACGTAACCCCTTTTTTTGAACTGTCTCTGGGTCTCATATAACACGATTTCACACAACACAGCATGTTCTAGGAACCTATCTACCGTGTTATAGGGGGGTTACCTGTACACACACACATATATATATATATATATATACCTGTGTGCCGGAAGTAAAAGTCACCAAGTCCATTTTTCAAAAGTAGACTGTTTGATTTTTCTTTCATATTTTTGCACTCTTTTCAATAGTGCAAAGCTCTAACTCGAATTCTTATATAGAAGAGACCTTGCCAGTTGAAAATTGCACCCTGTTCAATCTTTGTTTCAAGGTAAAGAACACTCAGTGGATTCCGTTTAGTTCTCCTGTAAAATTCCTCTATTGTGACTTAATGCTTTTTATCTCCAGTACACAGATAACATACAAATGTTTTTAAGAGCATAAAAATGGATCGCAGCTAAAGAGACGTTAGCCATTCTCAATGTTTGTAGTTTACTGCATCGTTTAACAGTCATATATTTTATTTCTAGATGGGGATTTTTTGTAACGATCCCTTTTTCTCCCTTCGTACTTAATAGATCAATGAGGTACCATTTTAAAGATTAAGTTCTTCGCTTTTGACGAATTGTTGAGAACTACGCACCCTATTTGAAAGGAAAAGACAAAACCTTTGTGCTCGAGGAATAAACCGGAAATCCAACGTAAATAAAGCACAAATAGTAGTAAGGTGCAATTTTGCATACGGCCGTTTCAAAACTAAGCTATGGCTTAGTTTTCGGCTTTTTGAGCTGCCACTAAGTTCTTTGCACTGATGAAGCAGCTCCTTTGCAGCTTCGAAACGGCCGTATGCAAAATTGCACCTTACTGCTATTTGTGCTTTATTTACGTTGGATTTCCTGTTTATACGCACCCTATTGTTTGTAAAAAAAAATAGAAGTTAAAAATTTACTTTTGGCCCTAGAGTCATTTCCCTAGATGCGTCGATACGGCGCGGTCAAATAGTGTGTACAAAGAGGTTCTGTAATGTAAATATCCCATTTTCCACGAGTTTGTGTCATATTTAACTTTTAATATTGTCTACAAAAATGTGTTTTGACGGATCCATATCTCACGTTCCCCTGTTTTGTGTGATGCTTCCTGCCCCAACAGTGTGTCCAAAGGTGTTTTGCAATCGGTTTTGTATTGTACTTACGCACCATTGTTATTTGACAAATAAACGATGGCTGCAAATGAACCGGTTCTTCTTTCACCCTACTACAAACCACCAGCCTCGCTGTAAAACTAATCGTATTTTATTCGCATGTGAATTTTTCCACGGGCCACATAGTGTCTCAAATCGTTTACAGCCTAAAACAGGGATTCTTAAACTTATGTAGTCCGAGGACCCCCTCTTGAACAACATTTCTTTTTGCGGACCCCATCCCAACTCTAGGCATTTTAAGCCGTTGAGACATAATTTCTGGCTCAATAATCTCATAGGCACTACGTTATAACAAATATTGGTAAAAATGTATCGCTGGTTATTTTAATAAATGGTCTTGCGCATTAATAGAGACGAACATTTTTATTAGGAAATAGAATAAAAAACATAAAATGAATAAAAACAGTAGTAAAAAGAATTTTAAAAGTTACAAATCATAATACATTAAATTCATACAAACATTTCTTAGTCAAATATTGGTCAAAATAGATCTATCTTATTACAATATGTTTTCTGCAAATGATTTTTACTTAATGAGATGGGTGCAGTGGTTCTCTTGAAACCAGAACTGCAATGTCAAGATCTATGTTAGAAAGTTTTATTCTGAGGTCCGCTTCTACATTGAGTTTGTTTCTATACTTTGATTTCATATATATAACTGTACCGTAAAAGCCTGTATACTTAAATATGTTGTGCAGAACGGAATCAAATGTTGGAGGGCTTCATTTGCAAGTGCAGGGTAATCAGATCTGAGAAATAACCAAAAGTTTGTGGGTTCATTTTTGCTGAACTGTAGTTTCAAAGACGTATCGCCTAATAATTCCTCGAGAATATATAGTTCAAGTATAGATTGTTAATATCAAAATTGTTTCGCGGACCCCCGGACCACAGTTTAAGAATCTATGGCCTAAAAGACAGCACTCGTCTGATTTTTTAGATAAAACTAGAGGGAAAAAAAAGGAGTATAAGTCAAATGTATAGTGGTTTGTCTCATTCTGTTATTTGCTTCGGCAAGGTACTTATAGCTTTAACCGATGGCACTGTAATTTTAATGACTGTTTATTTATAAACAGTCATTAAAAATGCAAGCATTGTGGGTAGTATTTTACTAAGCAGACAAGAGTGAAGAGGGAGGGACAGTATTAAACCACCTTAATCTACCCAGAGATGTACATGTTTCCTTCCGTTGATCAGTTAAAGTTATATGCAGTTATAGTTAAATACGTAGTTATATCTGTGTTCAGATGGCAAAAAGTTATAAGAAACTTTTCTTAAAAAAAAATGAGTTTGTCACATTCTTGATTCTCGTTCGCCAATATTTTCTATTTGCTGTAACTTCTGTAAGTAATAGCCAACTATCTTTCTGAAACATTAGTACCACGTTTGCTCAAGTAAAACAAATTACTGATTTTTCATGACATCTTGAATCTTAGAATTGCTGTCACGTAAATTTCTTATGACATTTTGCCATCTGAGTGCAGATATATAGATCCATCATATAACAATATCCCCATTTATGATAGCAAAAACTTCAAATGTTCCTGCAACTACAAAATTTCTGAAGTTTTTATTTTTAAAAAAAATCAATCGTCAACTTTAAAAGAGTTGAGCTTAAGGTCGTCTGCGCACGGAGCAACTCAAAAGAAACTGATAACTGACTCAAATCACAAACCAGTCCGTGATGAGTCGCAACCTATGTAATTGAATGGAGCCACGCACGCGGCGCAACTGGTTACAAACCCGTTTTCTTTTGAGTTGCTCCATGTGCAGACGGGCTTAGTTTTAATTACTACTATTACTTGTTACTTATCGTTAACTATGGGTATCGTTTCACATTAGAATGTACAACCCTGAAAGAGGGTGTTGTCGTAGGGGAATTGACAAATCCGGCTTATTGCAAAGCGCGCCGTCCTTTTGCAATGCGCCAGGCTAATTGGAAAATGATCAGCAACTTTCTTATTAGCCTGATATTTTTCAGGCTTATTGAAATCAGCCCGTACACCTTTACGCTAGTTAGAAAACAGTCCGGTTTCATCCATGCTTATCGCAATGAACCTAAAGTAGTAAAGGCTTATTAAAAATGACAGATAAAGAGATTTTTACTTGAGTACTTCCTTTGATGAACATATGAATGAGTTAAGAGTTACTTAGGGTAAAATGAGGTCATTTAAAAACTGCACAACTATCATCATTGTTAGAAAAAATTTAATAATTATTATTAAAGCGACAATGGACCTTCAGACTGACAAAAATATGGCCCCAAAACGATTTTTTTCTTTCAGAAAATGATTCTGCAACTCATCAGCTTTAAGTTAAAAAAAAGTATGTCGGTCCGATCATATTCTGAGTATAAGTATTTTTTCAAACGGCTGTTACAATGGATCTGTTGTCAAATTAAAACTTTAAATGCTATTTTCTCAAAACAAGTTTTCATGTCGTTTCGGTAAGTTCAAAATGTTCCATGCATCATTATTTTTCTTGAATTTTCACAAAATTTCATAAATGATTATTTATATATGTTAGAATGAAACTTACTAATAAATTCATTATATTATTTTAAAACAACTTAAAATTTTTACAGTCAAAAATTTTTTTTGATAAAATTTTGCATAAAATGACCTATTTTTATCCATTTCTTTTCTAGTTTTTATAAATATGACTGTAAATCAAATATTGCTACTAACTTTTATTATAACTATATAAAGCTAGCTTAAGAGAGAAAATCAGATATCTGAGACAAAAATTGATGCGCATGGAGCATTTTTAAATAGAGTAATTAACAAACTGATTTTAATTAATATCTCAATTAATAAATTCATTCTGATTTTTTTTAATTTAGAATTTTCATCTCTAAACAACACTGTATAAGTATACAAAATTTCATAGTAATTGATTGATAAATAAAAAAAAAAAAGTTTTTCATGGTCCATTGTCGCTTTAAACAATCGTATTATTATTATTATTAAATAATTGTAATAAATAAATGGTTAAAATAACAAACTTTTAGAATTTCAATTGGACCTTCTCCCACATCATACATTTTAACTTGTTTATTTCCCCATGAATAACTTTTATGGCACTTCGATGAACACAGTTGATATGCCTTCTTACACACGCACTCTTTTGTTTGACACTTATTTTTTTACACTTAGCATTTGCAGCTGCTATACCCCTGGCCCCTGAATTTCGATTCATTCCCTATATATATGAATTAGTTAGGAGTTACTTAGGGTAAAAAGAGGTCACTCAAAAACTGCACAACTATCATCATTGTTGGAAAATTTTTAATAATTATTATTATACAGTCGTATTATTATTATTGAATAATTGTAATAAACAAATGATTAAAATGACAAACTTTTAGAATTTGAATCGTACTTTCTCCCACATCATACATTTTAACTTGTTTATTTCCCCATGAATAACTTTTATGGCACTTCGATGAACACAGTTGATTTGCTTTCTTACACACGCACTCTTTTGTTTGACACTTATATTTTTACACTTAGCTTTTGCAGCTGCTATACCCCTGGCCTCTGAATTTCGATTCATTCCCTATACATATGAATTAGTTAAGAGTTACTTAGGGTAAAAAGAGGTCACTTAAAAACCGCACAACAATCATCATTGTTGGAAACATTTTAATTATTATTTATAAGACAATTGTATTATTATTATTAAATAATTGTAATAAACAAATAATTAAAATGACGAACTTTTCGACTTTGAATCGGACTTTCTCCCACATCATGCATTTTGACTTTATTTATTTCAACACGATGAACTATGAGCATCCGGATTTGTCAATTCGCCTACGACATATACACAAAATAACAAATTACTAGTCGGTACCCGTCAAAACATGACGGCTAGATAGTAAATAAATGTACTAATACACAAATTATACTCAACACATCATTGCCAAATGTTGAAAATCATAATAATGCGCAGAAAAAAATTAATGTGTTTAAGCGGCCTCGTGCTTAGTGAGTATTTAGAGCCAGATTTAAAAATGTCACTGGGCATGCGCTGAAAGAAATTTTTGAAATTGTAAATTATCGCTAATTAAACAACACGATATAAACAATTTCCATCAGGTTTAATCTTATATTTCCCAAACATAATTATAATAAAAATAAAAAATGGCAGAGAGAGATCTAGAGACTCTTCAGAATATACGTGATCATTAAAACATGTCACTGAGCATGCGCAGAAACAGTAAGTTACTAAAGCCAAGTTTAAACATGCCACTGAGCATGCGCAGAAATCAATATTTTAACTGTAAATTATCGCTAATTAATAGAAATTGTAGTTGCAAAAACCAAATTTGACACATCTACAGATTACGATCTTTCGTTTCAGACCAAAATGAAATAAATTGATGCAGTAGTTTTCTCTCATGGACTGCCCAAAAAGTCGGCTTAGAAACTTAAATATATAGATTTCTGCTTTTCACTTTTAATTTCCTAAATACTGTCAGATTTGCATGCACATTTCAAAGAAATGATACAATATAATCTGAATGTACAAAAATATTCACAGGAGACATCAGACATATACTGTTTAATGAAATAAAAAGTGAAAAAATGTATTTCGTGCATATTTTCTAATATTTTGTCTCTTTACCATTAGCTTTTAAAAATTTGATTAAATTTTTGGCCTGCAGTTGTTTTATTAAAAAAAAAAATTATTTTCGAATTTCAGCTGTTAATTCTTTTTCAATATATTCTGTTGGTTCTATACCCAAAGTCTGAGGTGTTTTTCTTTACTACCTCAAGGCCATTTCACCCATGACAGAGCAGCTCGTTGAAATGTGCACGCTCTGAGAGATGGAATTATAACTTAATCCTAAAATTAATTAATTCCTTTACTTCAGTGGTTCTCAACCTGGGAGGCACACCCCCCTAGGGAGGCGTGAGGGATATTCAGGGGGAGGGGGTGCAAAAAATAGATGTAAAACGCATTTTACTAGGGTTACTTACGTTATATATACACTCATGGACAAAAAATTAGCGCACCAAGAAATAATTGCGGGATCGTAACGAAACTTGCAATGAAGGTACATGTCGGGAAGATATGCAAATGATTAGAAATGCAGCGTGATTGCGCATTACGTATAGCCGGTAGAGGGCGTTGAACATCGTACTCTTTGGAGTATAAAACAGGTAACCAAAGCTTGTTTGAGTGTGCTAAATCATTTACAAAGGAAGAGCTGAGATAGACATGCGATTACGCCGTGTTCGAAGACAATATAAGCAGTTGTCGCAGTTTGTTAGGGGGAGAATCGTCGGGATGATGGAAGCTGGGTGGTCAGCTAGGCGTGTAGCTCGTCAATTAGGCCGCTCTGATTGTGTTGTGAGGAGGTGTTGGGACCAGTAGACCCGAGAGATGTCATGTACACGAAGACCAGGCTCAGGACGCCCTCGACAGACCAATCGTCGAGAAGACCGCCACATCGTAAGAAATGCACGCATACAGCCAACTGCTTCATCGGCCGCCATCCAGGGACAGGTAGCACCTTCACTAGGGGCCTCTGTGTCTTCTCGAACCATACGAAGGCGCCTGGCTGAAGGACAGTTGGTATCGCGGAGCCCATTACGTGTGCTGCCCTTGACGCCCACCCATCGACGCCTCCGTTTGGAGTTTTGCCACGCACGAGGAAACTGGACTGCAGCGGAATGGAACCAGGTCGTCTTTAGCGACGAATCCAGATTCAATCTCGGCAGTGATTACAATCGTGTTCGTGTGTGGAGAGCCCGTGGTGAACGCTTCAATTCTGCCTTTGCTGTACAGCGACACATCGCTCCCACAGCTGGTGTGATGGTATGGGGTGCCATTGCCTACAATACACGGTCACCCCTAGTATTGTTCCGTGGCACCATGACAGCCCAGCGGTATGTTCACAAAATCCTGCAACTACATGTGTTGCTACTCATGCAACGGCTCCCAGGAGCCATTTTTCAACAAGACAATGCTCGGCCTCATACGGCAAGGGTGTCACAAGACTGTCTCCGCACTGTTACTACCCTTCCTTGGCCTCCCCGATCCCCAAATTTGTCTCCAATCGAGCATATCTGGGATCATTTGGGACGACGAGTTGGGCATCCCACGAGTTTGAACGAACTAGAGGCAAGGTTACAGCAAATATGGAACGAAATGTCTCAAGACATCATACAGAACTTGTATGACTCAATGCCCGATCGTATCGCATCGTGCATTCGCGCTAGAGGGGGTCCAACGGAGTATTATCTCCTCCGTTCTTTTGCCTTTTTCTCTGAAATAAATTGTCCTTTTTCTTTGATTTTCTTATCATTTACTTATATCAAAGAAGTCATTACGTATGTAAAATTTCGTTTCATTTTGACGACTCCTTCTTGGTGCGCTAATTTTTTTGTCCATGGGTGTATATATCTATATATATATGCATACATATACATACATACATACATACATATATATATATATATATATATATATATATATATATATATATATATACAGGTGGTTATCAAAATAATGGAAACACTTAAGAAAAACATGAAATTCTTTATTAATATGGCATAGGACCATCTATGGCATTTAATACCACCTGGATTCACTAAGGAAGTGAATTATGCAAGTCATGCATAGTGGTTAAGGGAATATTATACAATTCTTTATGGATAAATTGTCAATGTTCTTGTAGAGATGCTATTGCTGGATATTGATTCCTGACTCTGTTCCCTGAAACACACCACAGCAGTTCGATGATATTGAGGTTTAGGGACTGTGCGGGCCAGATAAGGTGTTTGACTTGGTCTTTATGTTCCTCAAACCAAGACCTGACACGTCTAGCTGTATGGATTGGAGCATTATCATCATGGAGAACGCCATCTCCTGCAGGAAACAATTTTTGTACTATAGGATGTATCTGGTCGGCTAAAAATTCGACATAGTCCTTCCCAGTCAATTTCTCTTTCGGGGTTACCATAGATCCATTTTGAAAACCATGAGATGACCGCCGAAATAAGAAATTTCGTCTCCATGTTTGACAGCTGGAATGAGACAAGCATGAAAATACGCTTGTGTAGGTGTTCTTCAGACATACGCACTTCCGGTTGCAGGGAACATAGGGAACAATGATTCATCAAACCAAATGTCATATTTCAACGTATCACTCGACCAGGATTTGTGCTCGTGGTACCAATGTAGAGGACGGTTTGTTTTCACATCTGTTACAAGTGGCTTGGGAATTACTACTCTGCCGTAAATATTTTGTTTCTGAAGTTTTCTCTTACCTGTAATGACTGGTACTGGAGTCTGCAGATTCATATGGATCTCTATGGTCACTTTGTCTGCAGTTTAAAAATTCATAAAAACCGGAAAAATAACCAAAATAAAAAACGTTTGCAGGGTCAACATCGCTAGGTCACGGGATTTTTTTTAAGAGAGGAAAAAAAAAACCCTCCAAAAACAGCCGACAGGTGGCGCTGACGTATACAAGTCAACGGGTGTATCAGTCAACGGCTGTTTTTTTGAGTTATTTTCCTTTCCTGTAATAAAAAAATCCCGTGACCTAGCGATGCTAACCCTGCAAACTTTTTTTTTTGTTATTTTCGTTATTTTTCCGGTTTTTATGAATTTTTAAAGTTTTTACGGACTTTTTGCCCACTCAGTACACACACACACACATATATCTATCTATCTATATATATATATATATATATATATACACACACACACACACATATATATATACACACATACACACACACACACACACACACACATATATATATATATATATATATATATATATGTGTGTGTGTGTGTGTGTGTGTGTGCCTGCCTCCTCGGGAGGGGGGGGGGTAAAGTAAGAATATCATCCAAAAGGGAGGGGGGCATAGGCATAAAAAGGTTGAGAACCACTGCTTTGTGTGATGGATTTTGAAAAGCAAATACAATTTTTAGTTGTTTTTGCCAGAGTGCACTTTTTTTCCCTTCTCCCGTTATGTCTTTCTTTAAGAGATACTGAACACAATTCATGAAATTATATTCCCCCACTCAAAACTTTCATTCCATGACCTATAGGGATTGCAGATCTGGGATTCGGTGCTAAATTTTTTTCAAGAACTGGGTACCCGGGTTTTGAATAATACATGAACCACAAAATATTTGCCTTGAATGTTAATGAAAAATATGTATTTATTTAGTACAATGTAAAGAATTTTAGTTTATTGCGGAAGTAAAAAATATGTTTTTTAAATTTATTTTAATTTAAGTTAATGTAAGAAAATGTGTTCTAAAACCCGAAATGACCAAATTGAAGATTTTAGGTTTTAATTTTCAATTTGGCACTGGATTAGATGTTCTTCGAAGACTAGATTGCATAATTTAAAATAACATGAAAGGCGATCTATTTTTACTGTTTATAACTGCAGTAAATAAAATTATTTTTGAAAATTTCATATGTAATAAATCAATAAAAACAAATGACAGTCGATGGCATGTTTTTTGACAGCAGGAGGGATTAGTTACGGATATGGTCGTGGAGTATCTAGTAGTTAAGGCTGCTTTGTACTAACCCTATGGATTCGCTCCCCTCAATGTTATCCTATGGACGAAATGTGTCCAAGGATTGACGACTTGGATTGAGAGACTTTTTTTTTAAAACTGTACTCCGGAATAGAGAAAGAAATTTTACACCTTGGTGTGGCATTTTTCGATTTTTTTAATGCGAATAATATTTTAAAATTTAAATTATTCGGGGAAAGAATCTGGTGTAGTGTGTTTCAAACGCTCCTGAATTCCTTTTCTGGACGCAATTTCTAAAATGAATCGTGTTGCAAGGTGCAGAAAAGTTCGGGCTATCTGAAAATACCATTTATATTGGACTAGCTGAATACCCGTGCTTCGCTAAGGAGTACATTCAAATTAAATACAACGGTCAATGTATGCAATTAATGCCAAAAAGAAACCCCCGAAACTATATTTATAATAAATACAACGGTCAATGTATGCAATTAATGCCAAAAAAAAATATATTTATGAAAAAAATCGCAACGGATATTTTAATAGACAAAATAATGTAGAAGAAAATATTCAACGGTCAATGTATGCAATTAATGCCAAAAAGAAACCCCCAAAACTATATTTATAATAAATGCAACGGTCAATGTATGCAATTAATGCCAAAAAAACAAAAAAATATATTTATGAAAAAATCGTAACGGATATTTTTATAGACAAAATAATGTAGAAGAAAATATTCAACGGTCAATGTATGCAATTAATGCCAAAAAGAAACCCCAAAAACTATATTTATAATAAATACAACGGTCAATGTATGCAATTAATGGCAAAAAAACAAAAAAATATATATTTATAAAAAAAATCGTAACGGATATTTTTATGGACAAAATAATGTAGAAGAAAATATTCAACGGTCAATGTATGCAATTAATTTGTATGTTTAATATCAAAAACATACTAATATGAAATAAATTCTTAAAAAACTTCCATCTTAATTAGTTTACTGGCTAAATTTTATCTTTTACCGTTTTTTAATATTTTTTTTGTCAATTTATTTCGTTCTTATGCACATGACGCAAAATTATTTTAAAGTATCACAAAAAGAAAAGAAACCGAGTGATCAGCATTTAATACATTAAATTCTCAAAAATTAATCTTTAAAAATTCCCCAAAAATCAGAAAATTGAGGTAAATATTCGAAAAAGATTTCATTTTAAAGAAATTTTTATGATCTTTCTTGTGATATAAATTTTATAACCCTCAGATTATTATTTTAAATGCAAACTTTAAAGAATGTTAAAAAACTTAAAAATTTAATTTTAAAAGATCTAAGAAGAATTTTTCAAAAGTCTTTTTTAGTGCACCCCTACACTATAAGAAGAATCGCCATGCAAAATGTCAGCCCTTTAGGTCCAGCGGTTTGGTCTGTGCGTTATCTGTCAGTTAGTCAGTTACGGAAGTGTTTTATATAAATAGATACAGCATTTATGGAGCTGTCAATAGTAGGCATATTTTCTTCGCAGGTTACCATTGAGGTGAGCGAATCCAACAGGTTTATTACAAAACAGCCTTAATTGGCAGTTATGCTCATTGGTAAATCTCATAAATAAATGCTCCTTTGACAACTACCCGATGTTTTCGCACTGCAGGACTTTCAAATATCCCGAGACAACTAGCCGAAGTCATGAAACAAATTCGTACTCGTATAAGTGACTGATACAGAACATATTTCGAAACAAACTTTGTAGTTCATTCTGATGAAGCGAAAATTTTTTGTTCTTCTTGAATGTCTTTTTGATATATGTTTTGCATTTGTGAACCATGGCTCAACATGGATAACTGTTGCGCAAGTTTCCATTTCACAATACCTAGATATGAATGTAAGTAGCTTTGAATGTACTTTCGAAGTTTAATTACATCTTACCACACGAAAATTTGACAGTCGGTAATCAAAAAGACTGTCTGCATTTATTATTATTTTTTATTTTAAATTGGGGAAAACTGTATTGTCTAAATGTTCGCCAGGAATTCCAGTATAAATGGAGTTATCACCGTTGATAATTTAATCGTTTATCTTCTTGAAAGTTACAGAAAGAGTAAGTTGTCAAAGCTTTTGTGAGACAGATTTCGTTTGACAGATTTCTTTATGAAATAACAGTATATTGAAATTGAGGATAAATGTAAAAAATATTCATGCTGCTCACTATAAAATAAAAATAGCATATTGAAATGTAAGATAACTGTAAAGAATAGTCATGCAGTTCACTAAAAAAGAAATTCAGGATACTGAAATTGAGGATAAAATTAAAGAATATTCATGCTGTTCACTATAAAACAAATACAGGATACTGAAATTGAGCATAAATGTAAATAATATTCATGCTGTTCACTATAAAAGAAATTCAAGATACTGAAATTGAGCATAAATGTAAAGATTGTTCAAACTGTTCACTATAAAAGAAATTCAAGATACTGAAATTGAAGATAAATGTATACATACTGTTCACTGTAAAACAAATGTTTTGTCTCCTGCGTCTCACACTATGATATTCTTGAGAACCAACGGGAGATTAAGAAATTCAAAACTTAATTCTACATGTTACATTTTTACCACTTTTTAGATGTTTAGATAGTGACCACATTTCTTACTCTGGAACTGTGTCCAGGCAACCAGAATATGTCGAATTCAAGAAAAATTGGAGATATATATTAAAAGAACTTGAAATTTTTAGAGGCATGAACATTTTCCTTACACAAAGAAATATTTCACCATTTTACTTATAATTTGGCCCTACCATCACGAAGATGCTATATTTTGCTGATGGATTTATATGTAGCCTATTATATATATATATATATATATATATATATATATATATATATATATATATATATATATATATATATACTGCATACTGGGGAAAATTTAATTTTTATATGTGCTCTGCCTTTTTACCTTAACGAGGTTGGATTTTTCTACTGGATTTACACTTTAAATATTCATACATATATACAACGAGGTACATACATATATTCATACATATATACAACGATCGTATACAACGAGGAAAAAATAATAGAATATTTCACTCCACCTTTTTCGTTACATGCAGTTAAATTTTTCATGTGATTTTATGGGTAACATATTATGCTATATTAGCTAAACACCCGTGCTTCGCTACGGAGTACTTTCAAATCAAAGGTCAACGTATACTATTAATGCCAATCAATATATATATATATATATATATATTTACAAAAAAAATAGGACGGATATTTTTATAGACAAAATAATGTAGAAGAAAATATTCAAATTAAATACAACGGTCAATGTGTGAAATTAATTTGTATGTTTAATATCCATAAAACAAACCATTTTGAATTAAATTTTTAAAAAACTTCCATCTCAGTTAGTCAAGTGGTTAAATTTTATCTTTTACTGCATTTTAATATTTTATTTTGTCAATTTATTTCGTTGTTATGCACGTGACGAAAAATTAATTTGAAGTATCACAACAAGAAAAGAAACCACGTGATCAGCATTTAATAAATTAAATTCTAAAATAATTTTTAAAAATTCACCAAAAATCAGAAAAGGGAGGAAAAGATTCGAAAAATTTCCCTTTTAAAGGAATGTTTATGATCTTTCTTGTGATATAAATTTTATAATCCCCAGATTATTATTTTAAATGCAAACTTTAAAAAAGGTACAAAACAGTTTAAAAATTTAACTAAAAAAATCTAAGACAAATTTTTCAAAAATCTTTCTTAGTGCACCTCTACACTATAAGAAGAATCGCCATGCAAAATTTCAGCCCTTTAGATCCAGCGGTTTGGTCTGTGCGTTATCTGTCTGTCAGTCAGTCATGGAACTGTTTTATATACTATATAGATAACCCCACTTTTGCCACGGTATGATTAATTTTTTTTTCCGGATTTATAATTAATTAATTCTTTCAGACATAATTCATACAGAGAAGAAACGTAAAAAGCTATTTCAGCAATCACACCCTTCGCATATGGTAAAATTAAATAAAATGTTTTTAAAATTATTTAAAACTCAATAGGTAGTTATGAAATTTTCAGTAATTTGTTTGAAATATCAAACACCTTGGCATGTAGAATTATATCTCAACCGTTGGTAAAGAAAATTAATAAAACTATATTTTGTACTTTTGAGTTTTAAAACTTAAAAGAAATTAAATTAAAATGGTTTACTAAACTAATGGAGCGACGTAATTGTATAAAGATTAGCTAAAATATCATAAAAATAAGATTAATTAATTTATAACTGGAACACACTTCGTCTTAATATTCACAATAAAAAATGCAGGTAGCTAAGAGATAAATGTAAACGTTTTCAATGGAGCAAATTTTGTGTGTAGTACACCCAACTCTTTTTTTACACGAATTTGAAGTTGCACGGTCCAAGAAAAAAAAGTCCTTTTTTGAACGCTTTATACAGTCTAACACGATTTCAAAATCATTGTCTTGAAGTACATATGTAAGTACATTTCAAAAATATATTACCACACTTTAAAAACTAACAGCACTGCTATTAAATGAACAAAATAAAATGTGTTTTTTGACAGAAATGTACGTTTAAGCTTTATTATAATAAACGAGCATTCCAACATATTTTGGATGCTGTTGAGAAGGAAAAACTCAAATCGTCGATGCATGGAAAAAATATTCAATTATGGATTTCATTACATATTATGCTTGATGATAGGGATTTCGGTCCAGTTCGTCGTAAACAATTGAAGAGAAATATGTCAAGAGATGGCGCTGCAAGCCCATCGTTTGATTTTATTCTCAAATGTTTACAATTTAGAATTTCGTCTCTCTTCTTTGTTGTTGCTAGAGTGATGAATCAATTTAGAATGTAGTTTTCTTTGAAGGGGATTAAGATCCCATAATAGTTCTATTCTGTTGAATTTAGTTAATTTTGAGGCTTTCCAGCGTATTATCGTCTTCTTGTAAATATGAAAATATGTTAAATTCATCAAAAAACATGCAAAAATGATTTAAACCTTGCACCACTTTCGTTTTGAAGTTTCTCACTCTTTAGTTTAGTTTCTAGTAGAACATAATAGCCATATTTCTTCACAATTGCGTTCATTATCAAGTAGCGACGAATAATTATTAAATATTATTTTTTATATCTATTTTTAATTTGAAGTTTTCTATGCTTATTTCTGGATAAAACTAATATTTTTTATTTGAAGTTTCCAGTTGTTTTTTTCGCTGCTCATTGTACTTGTGAAATATGTATTTTGAACTTAATTGCTCCATAAAAATGCATATTATCTACGTACGTATGTATATCAGAACTTTTACAGTAGTTTCAATACATTTTTTACACGGTTTTTGGAACTAAATATAGTTCTTTATTTCACCTTACATGGTTTTCAGATGACATGGAACGTATCCCCTATTTTAGTATAGGAGACGTATCATTTTTTTTTACACGGTTTATTTTTACACGGATTTCTGAGGAACGTATCTACCGTGTAAAAAAAGAGTTGAGTGTAACTTAAGGAATTCGTACACCTCCGGAGGTGATTTTTTGAAATCTTTCTAAAATTTTGTCTTTTTATCTATTTTTTATAATGACGTGTAAGTTGAAACTTGGAAATTTAGCAGTTACATTAAAATAATTTTTCAGAGAGGAAAACTGAAAATAACTAGTGAAATTTTACATTTCCGCAAATCGTGATAACATCCCCTCCCCCTCCAAATATATATATTTAAAAATATATATATACAATATATATATATATATATATATATATATATATATATATATATATATATATATATATATATATGTAACAAGAAAACGCGTCTTCCTAAATTACTTTACTTTAAAACGTATTCTAAATTCTCTTTTTAATAAAGCACGACTCCCTTTTCCAAAAATTGCGACCTAAAAGTAAAGTAAGTATAATTTATCGCAGCCCTGCAGATCATTAAGCAGGCTGAAGTATCGGAACTCAATAACATGCCCAGATATGAGTGTTCGAAGTTTATGAGATTCCAAATTTATTAAGCAAAACATGATTAAATTAGATTAAAAATTTATCAAATTGTCTTTAGATTATCAAGATTATTAAGAATACAATATTTAAACAATAAATGCAATTTTACCTAAAATTCAATTTTACCTAAAATTTTATACACTTCAAAGATAAATTTAATTTATACTTTAACAAAATTCGGTTTCACCACTTTATCATGAAGAACACATATGAAAAAAGCAATTTGATATACAATTTGTCTTACCTTTAATTTCTGTTCAATTATTTATTTATTTATTTATTTATTATTACCATTGTTTTTTTTTTCCTCGTCGGCGTAAATTAATTTTAATTTTGTCTCTTAACAGATTATTACAAATTTTTTAACAAGGCAAAAGTTCTTGGGAATGAACTGTTGCTGGCGGAAGTTGCTGGCATATTTCTCCTTATTGCAGCACAACACAGACCAATGTAGAACACAAGCCGTACATATAAACACCCCTTATTTTTTTTTTTTTTTTACAAACGCGGCATAATTTTCACGATTAGGAGAAATATTTCACAACACATTGAGGCGTTGTAGGAAGGTGAAGGGAGCAGAACAATTTTATGCTGTAATAAGTGACACATAGAAAAAAGGAGAACCGCGTAAACAGTGACTTGAGCACTCATATTGAAACAAGGATGATCCGTTGAAGTGAAAAAGTAGACATCGCATAACTTTCTTGTACGTAAAAATATCATTTGAAGATTCGAAAAAAGCTTTGGAATTTCTTGTATGGAATTAAACACTTGAAATCCAGCGGGGTTAACACTAATAAAAATATGAAGAAACTGCACAAACTTTTGAGGATTGGAGCACATGACTTAAAACACTTGAAAATTTTCATTTTATGGAAGATATCCGCTGAAGTTAATACGTTGCATATGAAATATTTTCATCGTAAATCACAATTATAATTAATCACGCGAAAATCGTAGGGCACCCCGGACAGGAATATAATCCTGTCGACTTTATAAATGTGATAATAATCACATTTGGGAAATTTAGATGCAGTCGGGCACGAGGAGTGAATCATACAGTAAATCGCTGCGCACAAATTGGAGAGATGCAGTCGGGCGTAGTGTTGATCCAGGAAAGCACTTACTAAATTTTGTAGATAAACACATGGAGCCATAGAAGAGAATCACAGATTGCACGATATCCAGGAAATCACCTTTATTTACTTGTGAAGCATCGCGAAGGTATTAGCTGCAGTGGCCACATGACTTGTCCGGCGCCTTTGCCAGGACGGGACGTATAAACATACAGGAGCGGACCGCAGGTCCTACAGCAACAAAAGTTAGACACGAAGAGAGAGAAAAGTCTTGCGTTCATGCAATATTAAATGGGTGTTTTGCGATATTTTCGCCAGAGGGCCTAAACTACTTAATTTTTAATTGGGTGACTGCAGATTGGGTGACTTCAGATTGGGTGGTCCACTTAAGTTTATCGGGGACTTTACTGCTAGATACCGCGCTTGTTAAAACCGTGAACTGTTGAACTGGGCATAGGATAAGTGGCCCACAAAGTTCTTGCAAAGTGGATTTTTGACGTTAAAAAAGACATAATTTCAGAGTGATTCGAGGGCTCTTCAAGAATTTTGACACTATACTGACATTTGGAATCTCATAAACTTCGAACACTCATATATGGGGATGTTATTGAGTTCCGATACTTCACATGCCTGCTTAATGATCTGCAGGGCTGCGATAAATTATACTTACTTCACTTTTAGGTCGCAATTTTTGGAAAAGGGGGTCGTGATTTATTAAAAAGAGAATTTAGAATACGTTTTAAAGTAAAGTAATTTAGGAAGACGCGTTTTCTTGTTACATTTATATATGTATATATATATTATATGTGTGTTTGTGTGTGTATAACCATTTTATAAATTGGAGAATAAAGATAATAACTTTCTGTAGAGAATAGAGACTCTGTTTATTTCAGAGTCTGTAGCAAGTACTGGTGTACAAAACAATCGCTTAAAATTCATTGTCACTTGCAATTTATACCTATGTAAACAAAAAAACTAATGAATCTGGGCAATTTCATTCAACGCGCATTGTCTATTCTCTTTATAAAGATTTACAGATAAAGCAGACAAATTTTAAGTGTCGTTTTTTGCTATAGGACGTTTTGCGTTAAGAGAGACGATGAAAAATTTAATTTTGAGAAAACTCTAAAAATAACTTCATAACACATTTCTTACTTTAACACTAGAAAGATGGCTGCCGCCATTTTGACGGTTTTGGACATACTATTGAGCGCTTTGTCTGTATATATGTCCTTAGTCTTCTGAAATTTCATGACTTCTAATTTTACGCGAAATATGCACACACCTTTACAAAATTATATTCGATAGTAAAGAGGAGGAGAAAATATAGAAAACAGGCAGAAATATTTAAAATAATACCGGGAAAATGTTAGTTACTTTTTGTCTCTTCCCCTTTTTGCAAATAACAGAAATATTGGCTCTTCGGAAATATTGGTGTCGAAAAATAAGGACTGCACAAACCATCCGTATATTTTTACGGATAAACCATACCAGGTTGTCAGCTCGACATACCTGCATAAAAATATATGTAATATATACGAATTTATTATATATTGGTATGAAATAGCTCAAAATTTAAAGTATTTAACCATTATTTTTTAAAAATGAAATATTTAAAATATTCTTGATTTTATTTTTAACCGTCAAAGTTACGGAGTTCAGTCTTTTTAGTAAGGAAAAAATTCCAGTCTTTCTAGTGTTAAACATAACTGTTTTCGTATTAAAATCCCTTCGATTTATATATTCAAACATAATTAGAAAGATAGATGATTAGGATTTAGTGTTACTGCAAAAAAAAAAAAATCTATATTTTGACCGAAAATACCGTTTTAAAGGTGTACAGATGACTTAAATTACGGCATACAAAATCAAAAATTTAGTGGGACAGTGAGCTTTAGAAATTCTAAAAGAATTACTCACAGAAAATTTTAAGGAAATGAATGTGGAAATGATTGTATAACGTCTACATTTTAAAAGAGAGTTATGGGAGAATTTAGCATGTTTGCGTCGAAGCGATTAATATACGTATACAGGTATTCCTTGACTTACTACCGAAATAAGGACTGAGACATTGGTTGTAAGTCGAGTTTCTAACAATTTTTTTATATATTTTCATACATGTATTTTTTACTTTCATCTATATGTATAAAACAGTTCCGTAACTGACTGACTCATTGACATACAACGCACAGATCAAGCCGCTGGACCTAAAGGGCTGATATTTTGCATGGCGATTCTTATGGTGTTGGGGTGCACTAAGAAAGATTTTTGAAAAATTGTTCTTAGATTGTTTTAAATTAAATTTTTAAGCTGTTTTTGTAACTTTTTTTAAGTTTGCATTTAAAATAATAATCTGAGGGCTATAAAATTTATATCACAAGAAAGATCATAAAAATTCCTTTAAAATGAAATCTTTTTGGAACCTTTACCTCGATTTTCTGATATTTGGCGAATTTTTAAAGATTAATTTTTAGAATTTAATTTATTAAATGCTGATCACGTGATTTCTTTTTCTGGTACTTTAAATAAATTTATCGTCACGTGCATAACAACTAAATAGACAAAAATAATATTCTTTTTCTTTCTAATGCAGCAGACGATTCGATATTATCCAAAAAAAGATAAATACCCCTTACGATTTTTTTATAAAAATATATATACATATATTTTACATCAATTGTATACATTGATCGTCGCATTTATTATAAATATATATATTTATTTATTTTTTGGCATTAATTGCATACATTGACCGTTGTATTTAATTTGAATGTACATCGTAGAGAAGCGCGGGTTTTCAGCTAGTACATACATACGTAATTTAAAATGCATTGCACTTTTTTAGAAGACATAAATTATCCTTCGTCATCTCTCCTTATTATGTTAGTACAATCCACTGATTCACAATTTGCGATAGAAGGTGCGTTGCAAGTTTTTTTTTAACAAAGTTATCCAAGGGAGTTTGAACAGTTTGGGTCTTCTTTTCCTTGTATAATGTCTGGTATAATAGCAAGGCAGATTTTCCTGACACTTGTGAATCTTTCTTCATTTGGATCCATTGCTTCTAATTGTTGTAGTACTTTATTAATATAGTGAAAAGCTGAAGCCATTTCTTGAAAAACATATTTTTTAAAATTGTACTTCGGCTTATTCGTTTGTTTTCATTTCTAAGTCTATTATACTTCTATTTTAACGTAGGATTACGCTCCTCCATAACGGTCCTTCGGAAAGCAAAATTTCAGGCATTAAAACTGTCCGTCCGTCCTCGAGAGTTATAATTTTGGCAGCGCGCCAAACCCTGTCTGTATCGCTCGGGCAAGCATTAAACAGTTAAACAGAAAATTACCAAAACGCGTCCAAATTTTGACTGACACACACACACACATATATATATATATATTATATATATATATATTTATATATATATATATATATATATATATATATATATATATATACATGTAATATAAAAATAATTTTTATATTAATAATCTGACTTGTCCATATTCCTGTAAAACATAATTTATTCGATTTCTAAAGATGATGTAATAGCTCATAAAGTTTGCAGTACTTAATCCCTTCGTTCCCCTATAGACAGAGAAATATACTCATAGAACAGCCTCTGTCTAGGGAGACTGAGCCGATAGGAATCATCGGGCACGCCCTAGTCCATGACGTAACATAGCGTCATAGGGATTAACACCTTGCACCACTTCTTCTGTTTTTCCCTATATAAAAATGTGAACACGCTGAAAGCCGGACTTTTTCTGATAATGTTTGCACATATAATATGTCACACGGTCTATCTCCCTCCCTAATTCTATATAAACGACAATAAAACTATTTTAATTCATTCGCCTGTTTACTGCGTCCCACGAATTCTTTTACAGCTGTTCCAGTATCTGCTGTTTCAACTGTTTCTATTGATATGATATTTCATATATATATATATATATATATATATATATATATATATATATATATATATATATATATATATATATATATATATATATATATATATATATATATATATATATATATACATACAAAAGAGGTAAGCAATGATAAGTAATCCTACGTTAATAACCCGCGGAAGTTTCGTTAGAAGAGATAACCTGAATTTTTTTTTTTTTTGTGTGTGTGTGACACTTTTACTATTTCCACCCATACAGGGAATAAAATTATGTTCCCACTTAACTTCACAGATAAAAATCGAACCACTACATATTTAACAATTCAAAATAGTTAGTAATATTTTTATGTAATAATAATGAGAAGCGACGACTGCGAACTTGTTTTGTTAACTCTCGAATGAAGGTTTATTTCATTTATCGTGTGGATATCCAAACTATTGCATAATACATTTTTATTATTGCGCCATAAATTTGTGCTGCATTGCAGAATATTGCATTATATTTTTAATAATTTTGTAATATTGTAACGGACAATGGAGCTTCCCCCTCTCAATCACTGCAGCGCCCCTAGCGGAAAGCATCCTTGTTCGGCAGTCTGCTACGAGCCTCTGATGAGGTACCATGTGCCATGTGCTATGTTCGTCATTAATTTTGAACCCCTATCTGTAAAATATATTTATTCTTTTACGTGTAAATGTAGTTTGTGTTATATATTTAGATTGAAGTCATTTTCATTCTTGTATTGTGAGCAATTATAAACGTAAAATACCCCTAATTACTATTATTTATATATATATATATATATATATATATATATATATATATATATATATATATATATACAGTCGAACCTCCATATATCGAACTTCCCTATATCGAAATTTTCTATATATCGAACTCTTAGCAAATCTTCATGTTCATTACATAGAAAAACTGTTTCTATATATCGAAAAAATCTCTATATATCGAAATTTTTTTTTACGACATATTCGGAAATTTTATTCCACTTTAGAGTAAAATCTCCCAATTTTTGGAGTTTGAAACAATACTTCGTGGACTTCAATTCGCGGAAAATGTCCCTGATGAAGTTTTTAATGGACTGAATAAATGCGAGCATTTCTTTGATGAACTTTCCGCAAAACTGGCTGTTCAACAACATATTCGTAGTTTTTTTAAAAAATAATGTAACTGTGATAACTGTAACCACTGTCTGGATTATTGTTTTTTTTAAATGTATATAGTACTCAATAAGTCTTTCACATTAATTCATTTTTTAGTTATTAACTTTCATTTAATGTGATTCGCCTATAAATTGGAAATGGAGTTTCGTATACGAAAATTAGCTTTAATTTTAATGTTTTAGGAGAATTACGATAAAACTAAGATCAATTCCATATATCGAAATTTCTATATATAGAAATTTTTCCCGGCATTTTGCTACTTCGATATATGGAGGTTCGACTGTATATATATATATAGGTATGTATTGTACATTCGAGGAACAATATTTTTGAGAAAAAAATTAAATGAGTAAAAACCTAAATTAAAATTTCGGTCGTAAATGCTAGCGGTCGTAAATCGAGGATTACTTGTATAGTTTAAAAATTAAACATAGAAAGAGTTCTTAATTATGTTTTGACGGAAAAAGGCAAAGCTAAAAAAAGACTGAAAAAAATTTAACACCAGCTAATTTTCTTTATACAAGTAATAGTTTAATGAAATAAGCTAACCATGCAAAAAAAGCAGCTTAAAAATTACATTATTTGCCGTTTAGCCGAAAAAAAACTAAGGGACAGTTGAATTCAAAAGCATGCTAAAGGAAGTATCAAACCCAGAGACATTAGACAGTAGAAAGTAATACTACAAGGTCAGTAGATCGGCGGATTGTTGGTTGCAGTATCTGATAAGAAAGTGACCATGGTTCAAACGCAAGGCGTAGCAGGGAAAACGCAAAAAGAACATCATTAGGCAAATTTAAGGCGGCACTTGTTAGGCAGTTCTAACTTAAATGACATTTTCTTTCAACTCTCTAGTAATTTGGAAGACTCGTTATTTCTTGGTTGGCAGAGTTTTTGGACGCCAAAGGTAAAATTTTGGAGCATGCCATTTGAACTGAGACCCCATCTCAGACCTTCTTGAACAATTTTGTTGGTTTTTATACCATGGGGATTTTGTGAATTAGTTAATTTTAATTTTAGATCTTCTTTGGAAACTAAAATAAAATTGTTTGTTTTTATTTTCATCTTAGTATATTGTGGCTTGTTTTGCCTTCATTTCTGTAGATCGGTGGATACATTACATTACAAATCTATATATATAAAACAGTTCCTTAACTCAGTGCTCCCCAACCTTTTTATCGCCGCGGACCGGTCAACGTTTGATAATTTTATCGCGGCCCACTGAGGGGGGAGGGGACGTTGATTATTTATATTTTAGATTCTTTTGATTTAATAATTTTAATTTAATTGAATTAAAACATGCCTTCAAAATAAAATACAGTTGCGCCAAAAAATAAATATAAAGTGATTTAAAATTTTAACTCACTAGAACGTTAAATCAATGAGAACCCTGAGCTTGTTTCTTTGCAACGACATGGTTCCATCTGAGGGTAATAGGATTCAATGACACCCGAAGTGTGTTGCTTATGCCCAGTTTATTCCGTTGTTTTGTTTTGGTTGCTGTCACTGCAGAAAACCCCGCTTCACACAGATAGGTTGTCGGAAATAGCAATAGGGATTTAAGTGCTGTGGTGGCAATCTCAGGGTATTCCGCCATGACTTTAATCCAGAACACCGGCAGAGTTGTTGTCTCGAACGTAGTTTTTAGGCCGCCGTCATTTGCAATCTCCAGCAGTTGATCTTCTTTTTGCACAAGCATGCTAGATTCGCCTGATTTGTTGACAAATAGGTCGCGGATCCATTCCTTACCAGTTCGTGGGTCTTTTGTGGTTGGGAAGTAGCGTTCGAACTCTTTTAAAAGCAAAGACAGGTGATCGTACACCAACTGGGAGCATGAATGTTCAGGCTCAGTCTCACGTAAAATCTCCACTAATGTCCGAAACATGTCAAAATTGCCTCTGTTCACGCACCGTCCCCAGTTTGGCTTTAAATGCAGCTACTTTGTCTGCCAACTTAAAAACAGTTGTCATTTTCCATTGAAGGCACAGATTGAGTTCATTGAACAGGCTGAATATATCACACAGGTAAGCCAGTTTTTCGACCCATACTTTGTCACTGAAATGTGCTGCCAGCGGTGACTTCTTTTCTGAGAGAAATCTTTGCAATGGCTCTTGTAATTAAAATACTCTGATTAACGATTTTCCTCTGGTAAACCATCTTATTTCTGTGTATAAGAGAAGGAACCTGTACTCTGCGTCCATCACCTCACAAAGCTGCTCAAACAGGCACGAGTTAAGGGCGTGTGCTTTGATGTGGTTAATAACTTTAACGACATTAATCAATACGCTGTTAAGTTCCGGTGATATTTTTCGGCTTGCCAGCATTTCCCTGTGAATGAGACAATGCGTAGATTCACTCTCAGGTGCAACCTCTTTAATCCAAGTAGTTAAACAAGACAGTCGTCCAGTCATAGCAGCAGCTCCGTCTGTGCATATGCCGACACAAAAGGACCATTTTAGTTGTCCTGATATATAACCATCCAGTGACTTGAACAGTTTTGCTCTTGTGGTGTTGGTTGGCAAAGATAGTGCACATAACAAATCCTCATGCACATCTTCCTAATATAGATATCGCACATAAACAAGTAGTATTGCCTTGTTGTCGATATCTGTAGATTCGTCAACCTGGAGTGCGTACCACGGTGATGTAGTAATCCTCTCTAACAATTGTGTCTCAATGTCTTCGGCTATTTCCTCAATACTCCTAGTCACAGTGCTAGCCGACAAAGGCACATGTGCTATCTTTTCCACAACAGCCTCTCCTAGAAGGTCACGGCAAATGTCTTTAGTAGAGGGCAAGATCAATTCTTCACCGACAGTGAATGGCTTTTTAGCCTTAGCAATATGGTTAGCCACAAAATATGATGCTCTCAGTGCATTCCCCTTTATTGATGTGGTAGCCCTCATAAATTTCTTCTGTCCTTCGCGTTCCCGTTTTTTCTTTCAAAATACTCCAGGGGCTTGTCTTTTAATCCACGGTGCTTGGCTCTCAAGTGGTGAAGCAGTTTTAAAGGTTTCATTGCCTCATTAGAGAGCTGGTCACCGCAAACTATGCAGAGCGGTTTTGGTGTGTGGGAATCACCTGTCACGATAAATCCATATTTCAAGTAGGACACATGGTATGGTCTGTTAAAAGTTACATGTTTCTTTCATGTTGAAGTCTCTTCTTCCGTCTCTTCACTGGGCCTTTTCTTTTTCCCAAGGAAACTTTCTAATGACATCTGTTTCGTACTCATTTTTGCTTATTTGTGGGTTAAATTTGAGCAAACACAATATACACGTACACCAAGCACTGTTAAACATGAGAAAGTACCGATGAACAGAGAGAAGAGCGATACACACCTTCTCTTTACCAATGCTAAAACGCCATTGCCGCTTGCAGCCGCTCAGCTTCAGACACAAGCGGCTAGACTCTGCTCCGGGACAAATCTGATTGGTTGTTGAGACATGACGTAAAATACATCACAAGCACCCAGAAAGCATGCGTGAGCCTGCCGAACACATGGCCGCATGGCCGAACGCGATTTCTCATGTTTACGTTTGCAGTAGTGTTTTTGTTTTATTATTAGTGCGTTCCAGTTATTTGAAATTTGCAATATTGGATAATGACTGTAATTTATGACTGTAATTTTAATTCATAATCTTGAAATGTTTAATAAACAATAAACTAATTTAAAATTGTTACAAGATTTCCTCTGTTACAAAAGTATAAATTAGCACAAACCCGAGAGAAATACACCACAGTAAATAAAATGGAAATAATTTAGTGTTCCTTGGGAGGCCTGGTACCATTTGATCCACGGACCGGCACCGGTCCAAGGCCCAGGGGTTGGGGACCACTGCCGTAGCTGACTGACTGACTGACTGACTGATTGACTGACTGGCAGATAACGCACAGACCAAACCGCTGGGCCTATAGGGCTGAAATTTTGCATGCCGATTCTTCTTATAGTGTACGGGTGTACCAAGAAAGATTTTTGAAAAATACTTCTTAGATTTTTTAAAATTAAATTTTTAAGCTGTTTTTGTAACATTCTTTAGATTTTGCATTTGAAATAATAATTTGAGGGTTATGAAATTTATATCATAAGAAAGATCATAAAAATTCCTTTAAAAGGAATTCTTTTTCGACTCTTTACCTCCATTTTCTGATTTTTGGTGAATTTTGAAAGATCAATTATAAGAATTTAATTTATTAAATGCTGATCACGTGATTTCTTTTTCTGGTACTTTAATTTAATGTATCCTGCATAACAACGAAATTGAAAAAAAATTATTTTTTTCCTTGCTAATTCGGCAGACGATTGGACATTATCCAAAAAAATATTAACATTCAGTAAAAGATATGTTCCTCAAACTGTACTATATTCTTTAGTATGTTCTATTAGATTTAATTTGAATATTTTCTTCTACATTATTTTGTCTATAAAAATATCCCTTACCATTTTTTTATAAATATATTTTTTGTTTTTTTTCATCAATTGCATACATTGATCGTTGTATTTATTATTTATAAATATAATATATATATATATATATATATAGGCATTAATTGCATACATTGACCGTTGTATTTAATTTGAATGTACTCCGTAGCGAAGTGCGGATTTTCAGCTAGTTCAGTTATAAACATCAACGGCATGATGTCTTCTATACTGTGCCAACTGCACAAATTATCCTATTGCTTACATCAATAAGGTTAAATAATAGATAAAGGCTTGTAGAGTCATATGCTAGCAAATCAAAGAAAAAGTTCAAGATCAAAACAGTAAATCTTATTGGATGTCTCTATGAAAATTAAAGAGAGTAATTTTGTATCAAACGAAAGGAAACAAGAATTCGTTAAGGCGGCTGTGTACTAACCCTATTGGATTCGCTCACCTCAATGCTAACCTATTACCCCAGTCAAAATAGACCCGATTTTTACGAATGGCTAAAAAAAATATGAAAGTTTTGAAAATTGGTGGAGATGTTTGTTTAAGCATGTTAATGAACGTACTAAAAGTCCCCACCGATCAGACTTGAGCTTTCGCCGCCATCTTGGAAAATGTGTACACTTTTTTGGTTTTTTGCAAGTAACTTCAGAAATATTGATTTTATGTAAAAAAATTGAATACAAAAATTGAAGAGCATTAAATTATGAACAAAAACATTATTTAAATTTTTTATAAGTAACACGAACAAAGATAATTGACTTTGAAAATAGCGAGCAATCACGCGTAGGACGCGGATGCGCTGGTCATCCCCATCGCGATGGGGTTATGACCCGCGCATGTGCCCCAAAAGTCTTGCACACTCACGTGTGTCAAACCTCTGCATATCAAAGCTCGAGGGAAAGTTGCAGCAACATCCAATCCATTGTTATCAGGTTGCATTGGTGAGGCTTGGTGGATTCTATCTTTTTATGTCATACTTAGGCTGCATTGGGTACATAATGGCTGGAAGTGGGTAAAAATAAATACTAAATTTGATGTATGCAACTACGTCAGTAGATAAAACGTTGCCTGGCCATGCATACGCTAGAAAAATTATAGCTTATTTATTTACCCAATCAGCTTTAGCAAAACTAAATTTTGACGCCATAGATATATCTGATTTCAAAAGTAATAATCTCCATGAGTTGTTTAGAGATTTTGCTACTGAACTACTATCACTAGAAACCATATACGGACATACTCTTTTACGAGAAATCGAGATAAAAATGAGGAAGACTTTGAAGCAGTTGAAAGAGAATGGCCCAACTAAATCCCTCTGGGTTCAGAACTTTGAAATGGTAAATCTTATGAAAGCTTGATCGCCGTCAATTGTACGGTGAAAGTAAACGGTTTCAATACATTAGTAAACCCGTTGTTGCTTTTCCAGAGGATAGAGATTGTTAAACAAAACGATGAAGAAACGAGTAGCCTTTAATTTAGAATATGAGTTAGCTCCTTTACATTTGCTCTGTTTAATGAAGCTGGCATGCGAGAGACAACGACATTGGCTAGGTACGACGTTTTTGAAGTTCCAAACAAAGACCTTAATCTCCTGAACTGCGTCAACATTGTGGACAGTGGTTTTCTCCTACAAATGGGGAACACAATTAATTTTTTCGGATGTTTACAAAAATTAAGTTAACTATATAAAAAAAGCATTATGGGACGAGCTGTATAGTCGTTTTTAATAGCTAATCCAACACCAATAACAGTACAAAAAAATGGAAGAAAATCTACGGTCTATTGTGATAAAATCTGTAGACATAAGTTTTGATGGAAACATGCGAGTTACTGTTCAACAATATCAGTTCCTTTAAAATGAAAACATCAAGAGCAAACTGATCAGCATGCTATCAGCTGAGCTGGAAAACAGTGGGATACGATTCCGACAATGTAATGACGAAGCCGACATTCTCATTGTAAATACTGCAATTAATGAAGTATGTTCTGGTAACAACATAGTTGCAATCATCGGTGAAGATGTTGACCACCTGGTTCTATTAAAAGCTCTCACTCCTACAGGAAAGACATTTTCCTTGTTAAAACATGCAAAGGGAAAGCAAAGAAAAAAATGCATTCGTCAAATAAAATACAATCATCGGGACATACCAAGGTATCCTTTTTCTCCATGCGTTCAGTGGATGCGATACTACTTCTGCAGTATTCAACAAAGGAAAGAAAAAATTGTGTAAAATGTTCCAAAGTAAAGATATGTAACGACGTGACAGTAGTTAATAAATGCAACTCATCGCATAATGATGTTGCTTAAGCAGGAGAATGCTTTTTTCTGATCTGGTATGGAGCACATCCCAGCGAAAAGTCCCTAAATAAGTTTAGGTACAAATGCTTCGTAAAATTTGTCACTAAAATAAAACCATATATTCCGTCTCTTCCCTCAACTGAAGAGGCAGCCATGTGACATTCCTTTCCGTTGTATCACCAAGTGCAAAAGTGGTTTGGGAATGAGTAGAATCCTGAAGTGTGGGCTGGAAATGTCAAAAGAAAACCCTCGTGCCCATAACAACTATGAATGCAGTGGCTCCCGTTTCAGTTTTAAGCATGGTGTTTCACAACTGTAAGACTGACTGGGGAGAAAGATGCGTGTGTCGGAAAGCAAGCATCAACTGCACAACGGCCTACAATAAGTGCAATGGGGTATGTCCCAATGACATACCCCATTGCAGTTATTGCACTGTAGATCATGAGGATCCAATAAAAGGAATTGATGAATGAGGTGGTGCTAGCTAACCCATAGACGATCTTTTCAAGACTGAAGGCGCGAACAATCACCGAAAAAAGCACGACAACCATAAAGTAGGTAAGCTTAAAAAATTATATACAATGAAAATATGGTAGTGAATTAATCCAAGTTTATTACATTAGTTCATAAAATTAAAAATGATCAATTATCTACATACCAAAAAACATTAGTCTATTTTCTTGTGTTTAAAGATTGCCCAAATGAGGGAGAGGAGATAATTCAAAGGAAAACGCTTGCAATGAGACTTGGACGCTACATTCATAATCAACCCGCATTTAATAGTCAATATTTTGGTTCGTGTTAGGGTTACGACAAAATGTATTTAATATTTTTTTACACAATTTAATGTTCTTTAATTTTTGTATAAAACTTTTTTTTACATAAAGTTAATATTTCCCAAGTTATTTGCAAAATCACAAGAAAGGCCTTCAAAATCTTTAAACAGCTCATGGAGATTACTGCTTTAGAAATCAGATATGTCCATGGAGTCAAAAATTATTTTTCTAAAGCTGTGTGGGTAAATAAATGAGCTAGGATTTTTCTAGCGTATGCATGGCCAGGAAACATTTTTTTACTGACGTAGTTGCATACATCAAATTTAGTATTTATTTTTATCCACTTCCAGTCATTATGTACCCAATGCAGCCTAAGTATGACATAAAAAGATAGAATCCACCAAGCCTCACCAATACAACCTGATAACAATGGATTAGATGTTGCTGCAACTTTATCTCGAGCTTTGATATGCAGAGGTTTGACACACGTGAGTATGCAAGACTTTTGGGTCACATGCGTGGGTCACACCCCTATTGCGATGGGGATGACCAGCGCATCCGCATCCTACGAGTGATTGTTCGCTATTTTCAAAGTCAATTAACTTTGTTAGTGTTAGACTTATAAAAAAATGCAAATAATGTTTTTGTTCATAATTTAATGCTCTTCAATTTTTGTATTCAATTTTTTTACATAAAATCAATATTTCTGAAGTTACTTGCAAAAAACCAAAAAAGTCTACACATTTTCCAAGATGACGGCGAAAGCTCAAGTCTGATCGGTGGGGACATTTAGTATGTTCAACAGTATGCCCAAACAAACATCTCCACCAATTTTCAAAACTTTCGTATTTTTTTAGCCATAAAACCTATTTTGACTGGGCTATATGGATAAAATGGGTCCAAGGATTGCCACCTTGGATTGAAATTTTTTTTAAAAATAAAATTGTACTCCGTCACAGAATAAAATGTACACCTTGGGGCATTTTCCGTTTTTAAAAAAATGCAAATGATATTTCAGAATTTAAATTATTCGGGAAAACATCTGGCATAGTGTGTTTTGAATGCTTCTCAATTCCGTTGGTGGACGCAATTTATAAAATGAATCCTGTTGCAAGGTGCAGAAAAGTTGAGGCTACCTGAAAATATAATTTTTATTGGATTACCGGCATTTATATGGCTGTTAATAGTAGACACATTTTCTCCATAGGTTAACACTGAGGTGAGCGAATCCAATAGGTTTAGTACACAGCAGCTTTAACAGGATAGATTTTCATTTCAGGCTGGAGGGTATGGATAGTTTAAAAGTTCCCTTTTAAAAAATATATCTCTCTCAAATATCAAAAATCTCTATATCTACTATATCTCTTTCAAATATCAAGCAAATTGCTTACATTTTTTTAACGTAGGATTACGTTCCTCAATAACGGTCCTTCGGAGACAAAAATAATTACAAGATAAAAAGAACTTTTTATATACCACGTTTTTAAAATTTCTGTTGAATCATATAAACTCGACAATTCTATGTATTAATAAATACTTTTTTAAGATTTCTTTGATGAATTATCCCACCAACTTGAAAGAAAATGAAGTGATTTGGAAGCTAACTTGCGTTTTACTTTTCATTCCCGTCCCGGCCGATAGAGGGCTGCACCAGTCTACAAAGCAAAATTACCTGAAAATGAATTCAAATCTACTTAAAGAGGCCTAAAAGTATCAAAATAATGCATTGTCATCGTGTTTTGAGCTATTCTGAAATTTTCAAATGTCTAGCTAGTCGGGAAGTTAGTTAAAAATCGATTGCAAGATTTGTACTGGACAAACACACACACAAGAAAGCAAGTTAATAAAAACATGGTAAAAAAAAAGGTTCTGCGTCGCGAGGTATAATTTTGGCAGCGAGCCAAACCCAGTAGCAGTAAACAGTTAAACAGAAAAGTACCAAAATGAGTCAAAAAAAGAAAAAAGAAGAAGAGTTAAGCAAACGATAAGTAATCCTACTTTAATTACCCGCGATAGTTTCGTTAGAGTAGACTACCTGAATTTTTTTTTCATATCTGAAAGAACAAAAGTGGATTTTTCAAAACTGAAATTTTTTGTCACAATTTACTCTGAAGTGAGAGGTTTATTATTAATAAATAAGGCAGTCATTGTGCACCACAAAGTACAGCACAAGGCTTACAGAAGTAAGTAGAAACAACAAATAAAAACAATGAAAAAACAACAGAAAAAAACAAACTAATTACAAAGAAGACTAATTAAAAACTGAAGCAGCAAAGGCAATAAAATTACAGAATGAGGAAAAAGCCAATTTGTGGCCGACCAAAACATGAAGCGGAGGAGGAAACATAATGTTACAGGAATCCAAATCTACAATATAATCCCTTCTCCCTCCAGTAAGCTTGGAGCAGTCAAAAAGCAAGTGTTCGACATTTTGAACCCCGCCCACGCTGCAGGAGCACAGATCAGTGTCCGATAGTCCAAATTTCTTGAGATAGCAATTGAAATTGCCGTGGCCAGTGAGAAATTTTGTTATGTGAAAATCGCTGAAGAAATGCTTGTTATTCAGTCTTTGGGAAATTGTGGGGGAAAATAGTTTAGTTAAAGAGGCAGTTGATGAATTCTGGTACAGCTCATTCCATAAGAGAATGGTCTTTTTGTGATTCTCATTGCGAACGTGAGATTTGGGGATGCTCACAGGATCAATGATGTTTAGCTTTGTTGCTTGCTTTGCAAGCCAATCGGCTCTTTCATTCCCTAAAATGCCAGAATGACCTCGGACATGTGAAAAACAAACACTAATTCCTCTAGATTTAAGCTTGTAAAGAGTGATTTGAAAATTCACTACAATTTTGTTGCAGGAGGAAATATTACTAAGCAAAAATAAAGATGAAAGAGAATCAGTACAAATAAGAAACTTGGATGACACAGTACAGTGGTTCGAGATTCATTTGAGCGATTTACTGAGGCACAGCATTTCTGCTAGAAGAGGTTAAACGTCATCCTTCTCCTACCTACTAAACACATAGTTAAATAGAGCTCATAGTTAATTCGAGAGTAAATATCACTGTGCTGTGCACATATCAATATCTAGCATTCTCTAGAGCAGTGGTGCGTAAACTTTTTTTCGACAGCGACCCACTTTCTTTCAATAAAAAATCACTGGACCCCAATGAAAATTTTTTGGTGGTAGCAAAAGAACTAACTGCCGCTGCCGCCGCCGCCGCTGTCAAAAGCTTGTCACGCTATCTCCTCCGAAACCGCTGGGGGTATGGGGTCGAGACCGATACCAACCGATGCAAAACAATGTGGGGAAGAAAGTAAGACATGTCTAATATTCGTCGGACTTTAAGTTTTTTTTTATTTTATGTTTTGTGGGAAAATATTGACTTTTTCATGTTCAGATTACGATAACTCGCCAAAAAAGGATCGTAGAATTTTTTTTTTTTACAATCTAAGACTACAGACATTTCTCCTTCAAACAAGACCTCATTTGTTTAAAAATAATCTAAAATAGACTGATATTTTTATTAAAATTGAAAACCCTTTTTTTGGAAAAATTTATGCGTTTCGAGATATATAAATTCGATGCGCTCAGACTTATTATGTTACAAAGAAAATATTTATATCAACTGGAAGATGAAAGCTTTCTCATTCATATAAGCTTCATTTCAAGTCTCTATCTTAAAATTTCAATTTATTAAAAAAAATTTAAGAAAATGATCACAAAAAAATGGGAAAGAGAAATTAGCAAATGTTGCCAAAATATTTCCTGGCTTTTGCTGACTATTGTAAGAATTGACACCTTATTTAACAATATCATATTCTGTACAGTAGAACTCCGTTATAACGAACTTCAAGGGACCAAAGGTTTTGTTCGCTTTATCCGGTGGTTCGCTACATCCGAACCGTTAAGAAAAATGCTAGAGTTCACAAAATGTATAAATCATTAGTTGCAATGTGTATTCAATAATAATAATGTATTAAAAAACGATAAAATATATTAAAAATGATCATTAATGAATTAAATCGACTAAAATCGACTATATTAGACTGACACAATACTAATTAAATTACGTACAATAGGAAAACGGCGGGATCAAAATTTTCGTTCCCTATATACCGGGTTCGCTATTACGGGGTTCGACTGTATATCTTTTACCATACTAAATATATCTATGCAAAAAAATAAATATATTTAATTGTAGATAATTTAAAGTATATTTTAATTAAATAGTTTAATCTATATATATAAAACAGTTCCATAACTGACTGACTGACTGACTGACTGACATACAACGCACAGACCAACCCGCTGGACCTAAAGGGCTGAAATTTTGCATGGCGATTCTTCTTATAGTGGAGGGGTGCACTAAGAAATATTTTTCAAAAATTCTTCTTAGATTTTTTTAAATTAAATTTTTAAGCTGTTTTTGTAAATTTTTTTAAGTTTGCATTTAAAGTAATAATTTGAGTGTTATAAAATTTATATCACGAGAAAGATCATAAAAATTCCTTTAAAATGAAATCTTTTTCGAATCTTTACCTCCATTTCCTGATTTTTGGTGAATTTTTAAAGACTAATTTTTAGAATTTAATTTATTAAATGCTGATCACGTGATTTCTTTTTCTGGTACTTTAAATAAATTTATCGTCACGTGCATAACAACAAAAGCGACAAAAAATATTTTTTTTCTTGCTAATGCGGCAGACGATTGGACATTATCTAAAAAAATATTAAAATACAGTAAAAGAAATATTCTACAAACTGTACTATATTAACTGTACTATATTCTTAAGTATTCTTTATATTAGATTTAATTTGAATATTTTCTTCTACATTATTTTATCTATAAAAATATCCCTTACGATTTTCCTTATAAATATATATATATATATATATATATATATATATATATATATATATATATATATATTACAATTGTATACATTGATCGTCGTATTTATTATATATATATATATGTGTGTGTGTGTGTACATATATATTTATTTTTGGCATTAATTGCATACATTGACCATTGTATTTACTTTGAATGCACTCCGTAGCGAAGTGCGGGTTTTCAGCTAGTATGATATAAATTTACTTCAAACTATCCGCGACCCCTCCAATTTTTTTGGCGACCCTTCTGTGGGTCGTGACCCACAGTTTACGTACCATTGCTCTAGAGCAGTGATTCCCAACGTTTTTCGAGTCGCGAGCGCCTTCGATGGTTTCGAACATCAGGAGCTCATTTCATGTCACTTTTCTTTCAAAGTCTGTGGTCCCAATCCCGCCCACCCTTATTGGGTATTTAATTATATAGGTACTAGACAGATTTACTAATACAAAAAAAAGTGTTATATATATATATATATATATATATATATATATATATATATATATATGTGTGTGTGTGTGTGTAATGTTAACGGTGGCGATGAACATCAGGATAGGGGACTCGTGATATTCCAGACAGTTCTGTAGTCATGGCACAAGGTAGGAAGGCATATGGAGAGGAAAATTAGACCGGAGGGATTCAAGCAAACGTCTTTTAGGTAGTAGTGAGGAATTAACACAACACTAATCCGGATCAAGGAAGAGGAGCTTTCATCTCGACCAATATTTTATTTCTTGGAACTTCCGGGTAACATCATACCTTCTTTACATTAAGTTACACATAGTCATATCTGTGCATTAATCAGGGCAAAATAGCTTATTCCGGAGTTTGCCGGAACACATAAACAAGACAAAAGGACGCAGCGCGCCCAAAAATTGCATCTTGACAGCACCGTGGCAGAACACACAAAGGCGCGAGCGAAAATAACTCTCTCACCCGCGTACGATTAAATTGAACTTCCGATTGGACAAAATATGACACCTGATCTTAATACGTCAGATGAGGTGATCTTTTCGAATGTCGTGGAAGGTTCTTCGTTACATAACCTGCAGGTGCTTGGCTTGTTTAAGGGGAAACTAATAGATTACTTTGGTTAGATATAGATCAAATTCAGAAATGAGGGACGGTGTTCTGTTGCGATAAGTTGAAAGAATTTTGAACAGACGTTTTAATGATAACGAAAAGGTTTGAAATTTATTTCATATATATATATATATATATATATATATATATATATATATATATATATATATATATATATATATATATATATATAATGATATCGGCTAACGCGCACGGTAAACTTTAACTATGTAGAGGAGAGGAAACACAAACATGTTGTAGACGTAGCCGGAGTGTTAGGAGATGAAGACCATTTCACGAGAGCGGAAAACCACACACTGGAGAGGCATTGGAAGGACGCACACAACAGATATACGACGCATATTAATTTATTCCGGATTCTAATGTAGACAAATATTAGTCAGAAAAACGCAGGTATCTTGACAACTGGACACACACAATAGCAACGCCACCGGTCCCTGCCGAGGCGCATTCAGAACGCAGATTTTATATCATATCGGACAGCAGCGGAGCAGCGCGTAAACAGGACAAGACATCGACAGACAGTAAAAAGCACGCCGTAAACTTTTACAGAAGGTTATAAAGTGTAGGGGTACTGACCGCGGGGAAATAATTTTATTGGCTAGAATTGGGCATCTGACTTGATTACATAAGGACCGCATGATGTTCCGAAAAGCGCTCCGAGGCGAAAACATCACGTGGGGCTGAATCATGTTTTCAAATATCTTTAACGCGCGTGTACTAAGGGGTAATATGGATGGTTAGTTCGTTAATCCCTAGGTCGCAATTTGAAGAAAGAGGCTGTACTTTATTGAGAAGAAACAAGGATAATTTAGAATACGCGTTAAGTAAAAAAGGTGGGGCGGAACAGTTTATAAGGATGGGGCGTTATTATTACATATATATATATATATGTATTGCAGTTGCCGTATAAGCTGAAAAACCAATGCCGTAAAAGACTGACATTTCCCCGGCAGAGTTTAATAGAAATGTCCGCGCATTAGGAACTCGGTTTTTTTTGTAGTAAAAAAACCCTGAAATAATTGTTTAATAATTCACAAGTATTTCCGCAGCAGTTAGACTGTAACTGACTCATTTATTTTACTTTTTTTACGACTAAACAATACTAACGATTGACCGTCATCATCGATTAACCGTTAAGGCTGCTATGTACTAAGAAAAAGAATCGTATTTCCCTTTTCCTCTTCTTGCAGACTCTTGTGGTGGGACGAGTCCAGTTGACAGTTCGAGAATTCCACCCCCCTCAGGATTGACATTTTGACGGATTGTAATGGCTCTCTCTCTATAGGGGGGTTAAGCGCTGCCCCCAAATTTTTTATTTAAAATATATTTTTGTCAACTATTTACTTATTGTTATTTACTATTGATATTTACTATTTACTTATTGTTACATATTGTTTGCTGCTTTATTGTTATTTTCATTGAATCCTTCTTAAAACACGGCAATAACTTATTCAAAACTTTTGAAGGGGACTCACTACCCTTAAATCTTTAAAACATTTGATTTTTTGAAAAAAAATATATGTAAAAGCCTGATCATTTTTGAACAAAATACAGCAAATCGCATGAAAATATGCCGCTTAGTTCCGGAGATATTTATATTCTAAAGATTTAATTACTGATCAAGTTTATGGTAAGAAAAATTTTAAACTCATTTTTCTCAAAATGTAATTTTGCCGTGACTGATATCTCAAAAACTATGGAACATAATTCCATGAAATTTTTATCACTGCATAATCATGTTATTTTATTGCGTCTGAACAAGAATTATTGCAAGGACTTCACATTTTGTAATTTTTTCAAGGGTAAATTAATGCAAAAATTTAAGGAAATTTTAAGTATATTTTGAGCAGTTTCAAAAAAATTTTTAAAGTATTTTAATGTTGAATGTTTTATGTTCAATTGTATTTTGAATTTTTTATTTTAAATATAAAACAGGAATTATGCATCTAAGTGTAAAATTAATTTCATAGTTCTGCGCGCAAGCCAGAATACAATAAAAATATTTAAAAAACAAGGTATATCTAAAGTATTTTTAAAAAATATTATTTAAGATTATTTTGAGAGTTGAAAATTTGTTTATTAAAATAAATATACCAATTTATCATATACATAAAATTTGGAAAAATTGAGAGCAAATTGAAATAGTTACAAATAGTCAAAAAGTATGAAAATATGCCTTATTTCCTCGACTTAAGGGTCGTGAGTCCCCTTAAGAGACCCATTTTTTTTACGGCTTTCGCGGCCATTTTTGGATTACAGTGGAATCTCGATCGATCGTTTTCGGATCCATCGTTTTACCGTATGTGTCGTTCATTTTATCGAGTCACAACGATCATATTTCTTTGTTATGTTTCTGCATCTATCGTTTCCCCCCATTTATCGTTCATTTCAATCGGTCCCTTGAAAAACGATAGATCTAGATTCCACTGTATTTGTATTTTCCGGCATTCTTTGCTCACCCGAGCGTTAACCAACACGATAAAACTGGGGTTCGTTGAATTACATTCAAAAACAATTTTTTTAGTTAAAATTTTTCAAAAATATTAGATTTATTTAAAAAAGGCATTGAATTATTTTGTCATGTAAAATTATTTTCCTACTTTTTTGTGAAACGAAGGGCTTTTCGCTGCGATATCATTTATATCTCATCAGAAATATCGCAGATTTTCTTATTCGTAACTGTAGTAAGTGGTTTCTGACAAAGATAAATGAAAATTTTGTCATACAATTCACTATTTCGGGTGTCATTGGCCTGTAAATCAATTTAGATGCAATCTGTTGTTTTTCTGTTAATTCTGTTTGGGTTGTTATTATGGTTTCGGTTTCGGTTATAACCGCAACCGAAAATCGCGGGTTTGAACTCCAATAACCGAAACCTAAACCCGTAGAAAATTGATTCGGTTATTCTGTTTTTTTTTTTGGATAACTTTTTTTTTCAGAGCCAGTCTCTAAATTTTTTAAAAAAAACAGTAAAGCCCTTCTTGAACTCGTGTTTGGCGTTTTGTTTATAGTACATACTTATGTTTTTCTGGGAATTTCTCAAATTTTGCTCACTTAGGCTTATTGGTTATTTCTCTACGCCTTTAATGTCGAATTTAATAATAAAATTCCTCTATAAATCAAAAAAATAAAAAGTATTGAAAGTTCACACCAGATGTTATCTATAAATCCATAAGTTATGTAAAAATATACATGCATAGAAATTACGTAATACGTATAGAGTAAAACCTCGTTTATCTGGATCTCCGGATAATCCGGATTCTATTTGTAAACATTATTTTTATTTAATGTTCACATTAGATAATAATTTTTAACAATGATAGGAAGAGCGTAATTACAAGTAGGCTTGGGCGATGTATCGATACATCGTGAAAAACCGGTGTGAAGCCGACATCGTCACACCGGTTTCATAATTTTGAAATCAGCGATACATCGTAACATCGCGATTTCCCGGTGTCACACAAACGGTTCCACTGTTTCTGTGTGCGCATGCGCGATGTTACGATGTCGCATAGCTTAGTCGACGATTTCCCTGTGTCCGATGTTTGTACGCATGCGCGGTTTTACGATATCACATCGCTTCACTTTACGTCAGGTGTTGGGATCTACGGTTAACAATCCTCTGAAACTCCAATATCTGCGTTCCATATTTTGTAAGGTCGTACTTCTTAGAACAGCGAAGTGCAGGGTAAGGATTCTTTCCTTATTTGGATTTGAATTATAATTTAAGATCTAAGAACGAACCCTTGGATATCACAGTACAGTAAAGTGAGTACAAAATCCCTAAATAAAATCGAACCGTTTCCGAAATAAAATCGACAGAAATGTCTGCTATCAAAGGAAACCATGTGCATTCACTACGCTTCCAAGAACAAGTATTTCCAAGAACAAAGTATTTTCACCTTTCAATATTGTGAAATTCAGCTGTGCAGAGGAAATTCTTTATCTTCTTAGGCATGTAAAAAGTTTAATAGGAAGGCACCGGCGAGATTCGAACTCACGATCTCCTGTTTACTAGACAGGCGCTTTAATCAACTAAGCCACGGCGCCTCCGTGAATCTACAAACATCTTTAAACTACCTGTAGTCATGCAAACAATTCACTATAATCATCAATTGAGAAAACAAGGTTAAACTAAAACGGTTCGGTAACATGGATGAAGAAGGTAGTAAACAAAGAGTCATAAGGTTTGAACGCCAGACTTTAAAATAAGTTAAATGAGCGATGCAGTCTATCGTTTCCAGACCTGCCTAGCCTTAATTGTTTTAGTATAAATTTTCGTCATGTCATCTTCAGTTGTGCCACAACTAAAATGATATTTTATCTCCTTAGGGGAAGGAAGGGGGTAAAAGTCGGCATTATGTACTGCTTCACACGGCTTCTGAGTCCTAAATTTTTACCACCAATAGGCAAACCCTCGACTGCGTATTCAAAATTATTGTGTTATGATTTTGTGCAGGTTTATTCCCTCCGTATACCTAACGGTCGGGTCGGTTTATTGTTTAGTGATTAGTGATTAATCTCCTTCTCATGATTTTAGTTGTAATACAATTTTTATAACAGATCCCGTGAAAGTCTCTTTCAGGTTGATATAACACCTTGTTTTGTATGTAATATTATTGAAACAGAACGTTGCTGGAGGCAGTAGTGTAAGAAAAGATTCATCGTTTTGGAGCCTAACACAATATACCTCGTAACTTTAATATTTTGAAATTCTAATGGCCGTTTAAAAAAAGGAACTAATGCGAACCAGACTGGAAACATATACATATACAAATAAAGAACAACCTCTAAACTGTTTCGGTTCGTTGCTCCACTGAACCGCTTCCAAACAGGGCAAAGATGGACTGCAAACCAGTGAATAAGGCAGACCGAGTCCATAATTTCTCGAGGGTCGAACTGATTGCACACTGAAAGAATGCCATTATTAACAAGATAAAAGTGTTTGAAAAGGCAGTCGCTACCCGTAACAAGCTGAAATTCAGCCTCTGATTTCTCTCTCAGCACTCCATAATCTCAATGTAACTATTCCACCATGAATCAAGACATTTTCTTTCAAACAAACTTGGGAAAAAGGATCTATAACACTAGAAAACGGAAATTTTTTTTCTTACTAAAAGACTGAACACCGTCATTTTGACAGTTAAAAATAAAATCAAGAATTTAAAATACTCAATGTTTAAAAAAATGGTTAAATACTTTAAATTTTGAACTATTTCATACCAATATATAATAAATTAGTATACATTTAGTTATATTTTTATGCAGGTAGGGTGAGCTGACAATCTGGTATGGTTTATCCGTAAAAATATATGCATGGTTTGTGCAGCCCTTATTTTTCGACAACAATATTTCCGAAGAGCCAATATTTCTGTTATTCGAAAAAGGGGGAAAAGACGAAAAGTAACTAACATGTTTTCCGGTAATATTTTGAAGATTTCTGCCTGTTTTATATATTGCCGTCAATATTTAAAATATTGAATTTTAATTTTCTATTATTTAATTTTCTATTTCGATTGCCGTCAATATATATTTCAGCTTTAACCAACTAATCCAAGGAACCGTCGCCACTTTTACATCGTCTATCAAATTTGTGTTGTCCACTTCCTTCTGTCACCCATTTCTGAATCACAGTGATACTTTCCAACGAGAAGTTTAGACTATTATTTAATTAATTAATTTTTTTAAATTTTAATAATTTTTTAAAAATGTATTAAAAAAATTTTCTATACATTTTTGCAGTAGTAATCTGAGGAAACTAAAAGGTAAGAACGTGTCAGTTATTCGGAAGAATGCTGCTTCTTTTTTTCCATAGAGTTCAGAAGCCTGATCAACGTAGAAAGCACAATGTTCTATAGGATAATATTGGGAAAATAGCATGCACAAATGAAGTCTTCTAAATTTTTCTTTTAAGGCAAGGTAAAACCAAAGGCACCGGCGAGATTCCAAATTGCTATCTCTGGTTTACTAGAAAGGCACCTTAACGAACTAAGCCACGGCGAATGTGGTGGCTTATATCAGCCATCAAATATTTGTTGACCCACGCCGTTTCTCGCCCACATCGGGATATCAGTGTTACTTTCCAACGAGGAATTTAGACTACTTCTCTGAAACTAATTCCAAAATAAATTGTCTTTAAGACTTTTCTGTAGCAGTTATCTGAGGAAATTAAAAAGTAAAAACGTATCAGATATTTGGAGGAATGCTCCTTCTTTTTTTCCAGAGACATCAGAATCCTCATCAACTTCGAAAGCACAGCTTCCGCTAGAATTTTTTATATTGCGAAAATAGAATGCACAATTAAGTCTTTTAAATATTTTTCTTAAGGAAACGTAAAACCAATGTTAGGGCAATATTCGAAATCCCGATCTCCTGTTCACTAAATAGGCGCTTTAAACGACTAAGCCACGGCACCTTTGGTGGCTTTACATTATGTATTAAATATTTGTTACACATTTCCTTGTGTCGTCTACTTCGGAATCCCAGTTTTATTATCCAACGATGAATTTGGGGTATTACTCTGAATCTATATCCGAAAAAAATTGTCATTAAGACTTTTCTGCAGTAACAATCTAAGGAAATTTGAAGGTAAAAATTTAGCAAATGTTTAGAGGAATGCTGCTTCTTTTTTTCCACAGTTCAGAATCCTGATCAACGTCGAAAGCACAGTGTCCTATAGAATCTTTTATATTGTGAAAATAGCATGCGCAAATGAAGTCTTTTAAATTTTTCTTTTAAGGAAATCTAAAAACCAAAGGCACCGGCGAGATTCGAACTCCCGATCTCCTGTTAACTAGACAGGCGCTTTAACCAACTAAGTCACGGCGCCAGCGGCGGTTTTTCATTATCTATCAAATTTGTGTTGTCCAATTCCTTCTGTCACCCATTTTGGAATCACAGTGTTCTTTTCCAACGAGAGGTTTAGACTATTTCTTTATAACTGATTCTAAAAATAAAAAAATCTATAAATTTTTGCAGTAGTAATCATAGAAATTCTTCATCGTTGGACAAGTGGGTAAATGCGGTGTGAGACGTTTGAAGACACACACACACACCAAAAAAAATAAGGTCATTTTCTTTTTACCTGCTAAACTTTAATTTTTTTTAAAGCAGCACATTACACAACAGATACAATAATCGAAAATACAACATATGCAGCTCCTCACGTCAGCCAACAAGGCCGCATCTCTCCTTCTTATCCCCTACACTAGCCAGAGGTTGAGTTGAGTTGTCTCTTCCCAGTTCTTACAACTCCCATCGGGGCAAGCACATCCGTTGCATGAGTGTCGATGTTGCTAAAGAAAATAAAACTCGGAACAAGTATTTGTTCTATCACACACAAGAAAATATATTGAGGTGAGAGCTCTTCATTATGCAGCTCCCACTTAATATAAACAATATACATACAAATTTATAAACATAATTTATATATACAACAATAGAACTTTAAACAAAAACATAATCAATAGTAATATTGTATTACCACACCATTTAAAATCAAGTATATATATGAAAAGATAATTTCTGAAAATTAATTAGGAGAATCAAATTTTAATCTAGACAAGGCATCAGCATTACCATGGCGTCTACCCTTTCTATATGTAACGCTCATATTATAACGTTGTAGAGCTAATGCCCAGCGGGAAAGCTTTGCACCATGAGGGGCACTTTGAGTTAAATAAGTCAATGGGTTATGATCAGAAATTATTTGTATTTCAGCACCAAATATCCAAGTATCAAACTTTTTTCAATGCCTCTAGGACACAAAAAGGTTCTCTCTCAATGGTTGACCACTTCATTTGGCACGAATTCAGCTTTTTACTAAAGAATCAATGAGTACTTCCTTTCCTTGTCCATCGTTTTGAGCTAGACATGCACCGATTGCTGTGGCTGATGCATCTGTATATAACTGGAAAGGTTTATCAAGATCTGGAGTATGTTAGGAAGGCATTTTGACCAACTCCTCCTTGAGTTTCGCAAAAGCTTGGTCAGCATCAGTACTCCACGGTATGGGGGTTGGCACACTTTTCTTAGTCAAATTTGTCAAAGGTAACACAATTTGTGAAAATTGTGGTATATAATCACGGTAGTAGCTAGCTAGTCCAAGTAAACTTCTTACTTCTTTCTTCGTAGTGGGCTTTGCTAATCTTTTTATGACTTCAAACTTCTCTGGATCTGGGGAATGATGACCAGATCCAATCAAATGGCCTAAGAACTTCACTTGATTTTTACCAAACTCACACTTTTCTAAGTTTACTGTTAAACTTGCTTCCCTTGGTGTCTTGAAAACGCTGTCTATGTGATTAAGATATTCCGCCCACGTTTTAGAAAATATAGCCACATCATCAATATATGAGCGACAATATGCTTTATGAGAAGCTAGGGCCTTGTCTATCGATTTCTGGAACGTACTCCCAGCATTTTTCATTCCAAATGGTAACACGTTCCATTGGTAATGGCCAGATGTGTCGCAAATGCTGTATAAGGCTTGGATTATTCCTTCATTGGGATTTGCCAATATCCCTTGGTGAGGTCGATTACAGTAATAATTGTTGCTTGTCCTACCTCAAATAACATATCTCTAGCTATTTTCATGGGGTAAACGTCTGGGACTGTAAAACTATTCAGTAATCTAAAATCAATGCTTAACCTAACGCTTCCATCCTTCTTAGCGACACAAATTACTCGATGAGCCCATTCACTGCCACTTGGCTCAATGAGACCCATATCCAATTACTCTTTGATCTGCCGATCTACTTCTTTTTGTAAACTAATAGGGACCCTATACGGTTTGAGTCTCTTTGGCGAACATTTCTCCGTAACTTTGACAGAGTGTCCTTCAACCTTGGCGTGTTCAGGCTTGGAACTGAATATATCTACATATTTCCGGAGAATATCAAAAAGTTCCCGGGTTTGTTCCCCGGATAAACTAGTACTTTTCATATTATGGAGGTGTTTTCTAATATCTTCAACATTTTTATTCCTCTTGTCAGCAGGTGCATAGTGAACTGTCCCAAAATTTTCATCTAGTTCGAAAACCATACCAATATGATTTATTCTTTGAATGTAAGGTCGGAGCTTATTTATGTAGAGTTCCCTGATACTCCCATCTTCCATTTCGACTTTTGCAGAATGTGGTCTAGTAAGTTGTATAACTGTAGCAGGTCCAATCCAAGAATTTAAAAGTTTGTGAGAGGACGAAGGTAACAATACTAAAACCTTTTCGCCAACAACAAAAGATTTTTCTTTCGACCGAAGATTATAATTAGAAGAATATCGTTCTTGAGACTTCTCTGCATTCTCAGATGCAATTTCATGAGCTTTTCTTAGGTTTTCAGTTAAGTTTTGTAAATTATCTACAATTGGACGAGATGCAGTGGTTGGAATAATCCGTTTGCCCGTCCAAACTTATTTTAACAAAGATAAAGGACCCGGAGGTAATCTCCCGTAAACTAACTGGAATGGTGACAACCCAGTAGTGCTATGCGGTACTTCTCTATACGCGAATAAAAGATAAGGAAGATGCAAGTCCCAATCTCTGCCATATTCTTGAATATTTTTGTTCATCATCTCCTTTAAAGTTCGGTTCCAACGTTCGACAGCACCCATACTCTCAGGATGTCCTGGAGTGGAAAAACGCTGAGATACGCCTATGAGATTTTCAAAAGCCTGTGCGAGCTTGGATGTAAAAATTTGTACCTTGATCGGTACAGATCATTTTAGGAAATCCGGTCTGAGTGATTATCTTCATTAACACGTTACATGTAGTTTTAGCACTAATTTCTCTTACCGGTATGGCTTCTGCCCATCTAGTGCACAGATCCACAGCACATATTACAAAACGATGTTTTCTACCCGATGGAGGTTCTAATGGTCCTATACAATCTATGCTCCATACTTCAAACGGAGTTTCAGGTCTGACAATAGGTTGTATAGGGATACTATCCTTATATGTAGCCACTTTTCTCATTTGGCATTCTTTGCAACTTCCACAATATCCCTTTACGTCTTGCTTGACTGTAGGCCAGTAAAATGAGTATTTAATCCGCTGAGTGGCTTTCTTTTCCCCAAGATGGCCAGCTAGTGGGATTTCATGTGCCATTTTTAACACAATGTCCCTCTTTTCTATTGGTAATACGACTTGCTTAATATTTTCGCCACAGATATATTCATTATGCTGTAAAATTCCATGGTCCATAAAATAAGAGTTTTCTCGTTTTTCTGTCCATTCAAAACATTTCTTAAGCGTTTCATCATTTTTCTGAAGTTTGACGAACTCTAAGTTTGTCTCTTCTATTGTGCGATCATCTTTTGCGTTTTGTAGAGACTCCTTTCCGCTCGCTATTAACACTGTACTGGTTACATTCGGAAGCATGTCCTTGTCATCATTATATCCCGACACTTCATTATTCGGTTTTTTTAATTCTGAGACTGACGTCTCTGAACAATGGATATTCCCGTGGAGTTCGATATTTTCTTTGAGCATAGTGTACGCTGAAAAGCTTAGTAATAAAGCGTCAGTAAGTCTCTTTGAAACGGCTCAGGTGACTGGAACATCCCCATGTAAATCGTCATTAATTTTCATTCCAAAGATTCTGAGAGGAGTTGTTTCACTTTCCCCAAAAGCTGAATTTATTTCTATTTTGCCTTCTCCTTCATAAGGCATATCGGCTACCAAATCTTCTCGCACTACGGATATTTGTGCACCCGTGTCTACGATACCATTCAGAACTACATCTCCACATTTGATTTCGATGATTTTTAAATCATCCACGCCATCATAGATATCCACTGATTTGGATACTGGAATAGAAATTTTAGCTATCAACACATCTGATTTATCATCTTTCATAGTAGTTGACTTTTGAACTAGGTTACTTTGTGCGGTAACAGGGATATTTTTAGACTGATGATTTTTCGTACAAAACTTTGAGGTGTGACCTTTCTTTTCACAAGTAAAACAAGTTGGTTTGTATTTAGATCTATATAAATCCTCATTTCGGCGTTGTGGTGTTCATTTGGTTGTGTTTTGAGGTGAAGAAAATGGTTTACTCTTAAATGTCCGTTCTGGAGGTGGAGTATGAGGACGAAATTTTTCATTAACCTTGTCCTTAGAAACCGTTCCCAAGGATTTCTTTGCTGTACTACGTATACTATCATATTCATCTAATCTGTCCGCCAACTTGGATGGGGAAGTAAATTTTGTCTATTCATCTAAGAGATGTTCTCGCACTTCAGGCGGTACCTTTTTCTTGAGCTGATCTGTAATGATTACATTCTTCAATCCTTCAAAATCTTTAATATCTAGACCTCCAATCCATTCTTCGAAATAATTTGTTATTTCATAACAAAAATCCCTCCAAGATTTCTCAGCCATCTTCTGATGTATCACGAACTTTTTCCTAACACTTTCAGGATTCAATTTAAATCTTTTTAGCAAAATTGTTTTAATATACTCGTAATCCTCAAATTTCTCTTCCGATTCTCTACTAATGAATTGAACGATTTCGGATGGTAATAACGTTAAAAGACACGATACCCAGTCTTTAGTATCTATGTTGACTCTTTTGGCCTGTCTTTCGAACAGAGATAAATAAATCGTGATGTCATCTTCACGCAAATTAAATCTAGGCATAAGCTTAATTAATTCTGAGCAATGTTGCCCACTGTTATTGGAAACCGTAGAAGAGCTTGACAGACTTTTAGATTCGATTTCGAGCTTTCTCAATTCAAACTCCATTTGTTCTCTTTTCTGCTGAGCTTCCAACTCTATTTGCTTCTGCTGAATTTCCACCTCCAACTCTCTTTGCTTCAGCTGAATTTCTAACTCTCTTTGCTTCTGCTGAACTTCCAACTCCATTTGATTTTTCTTGGAGACTTCTTCCTCGAGTCTGGTATTAATGGTCATCTCTAATGTTCCCTTTACAAATTCTTCATCATAAGATTTACTTTCTATAATAATTTTTCTGAGATTCACTATTCTCATTTCGGGAGTTGGTTTGCACCCATCTCTTTAGACAAATTACGTAAATCTTCTTTTTTACCCTTAGTTATAAATGCCATGGTGCTTAGTGTTTAGTAACCCCTTATTTTATAAATATATCTAGACAAAAATATAACTCTTAGAACAAACAGGGATTTTTTTGTTTTTTTAGAAGCCCCGAAAAATAATATATATTTCTGACGATAAATGATTCATGGGGTTAAATCTAATAATACACTTCTAAACATATACTACACTAATAAGCACCAATAACCAGAGTTTTATTCTTAACACTACCTCTGTCCGCTAGAATATTTTATATTGTGAAAGAAACAGAGAAATAAGTGTCTTAAATATTTTTCGTAAGGAAAGATAAATCCACAGCCACAGGCAAGATTCAAAATCGCGATCTCCTTTTTTACTAGACAGGAGCTTTAACAAACTAATCCAAGGAACCGTCGGCGTTTTTACATCGTCTATCAAGTTTGTGTTGTCCTCTTCCTTCTGTCGCCCACTTCGGAATCACAGTGTCACTTTCCAAAGAGAAGTTTAGAATATTTCTTTGAAACTGATTCCAAAAAAATAAAATTTCTATATAATTTTGCAGTAGTAATCTGTGGAAATTAAAAGGTAAAAACGTGTCAGATATTTGAAAGAATGCTGCTTTTTTTCCCACAGAGTTCAGAATCCTGATCAACGTCGAAAGCACAGTGTCCTATAGAATCTTTTATAATGTGAAAATAGCATGCACAAATGAAGTCTTTTAAAATTTTCTTTTAAGGAAATCTAAAACCAAAGGCACCGGTGAGATTCGAACTCGCGATCTCCTGTTTACTAGACAGGCGCTTTAACCAACTAAGCCACGGCGCCTGCGGCAGTTTTACATTATCTATCAAATTTGTGTAGTCCACTTCCTTCTGTCACCCATTTTGGAATCACAGTGCTATTTTCCAACGAGAAGTGTAGACTATTTCTTTAAAACTGAATCCCAAAATAAAAAAATTCTATACATTTTTGCAGTAGTAATCTGATAATATTAAAAGGTAAGAACGTGTGAGATATTTGGAAGAATGCTGTTTCTTTTTTCGCACACAGTTCAGAATCCTCATAAACGACGAAAGCACAGTGTCCTATAGAATCTTTTATATTGTGAAAGTGACATGCACAAAATAAGTCTTTTGATTTTTTCTTTTAAGGAAATGTAAAACCAAAGGCACCGGCGAGATTAGAACACGCGATCTCGTGTTTACAAGACAGGCGCTTTAACCAACTAAGACATGGCGCCTGTGGTGGTTTTACAACTCTATCATATATTTTTTGGCCATTGCCATTTATAGCCCATTTTGGAATATCAGTGTTGCTATCCAACAAGGGATTTGGAATATTTCTCTGAAACTATTTCTTAAAAAAAATATCTTTAAGAATTTTCTACAGTCGTAATCTGAGGGATTTAAAAGTTAAACACGTTTCAGATGTTTAGAGGAATTCTGCTTCCTTTTTCCGAGAGAGGTCAGAATCATAACCAACGTCGAAAGCACACTGTCCGCTAGAATATTTTTTATTGTGAAAGTAGCATGCAGAAATAAGTCTTTTAAATATTTTCCGTAAGGAAATGTAAAACCAAAGTTCACAGGCGAGATTCGAACTCGCGATCTCCTTTTTTACTAGACAGGCGCTTTAACCAAATATGTCAAGGAGTCGTCGGCGTTTTTACATCGTCTATCAAATTTCTGTTGTCCACCTCCTTCTGCCGCCCACTTCGGAATCATAGTGTCACTTTCCAACGAGAAGTTTCGAATATTTCTTTAAAACTTATTCCAAAAAAATAAAATTTCTATACATTTTTGCAGTAGTAATATGAGGAAATTGAAAGGTGAGAACGTGTCAGATATTTGGAAGAAAGCTACTTTTTTCCCCTCAAAGTTCAGAATTCTGATCAACGTCGAATGCCCTGTGTCCTATAGGATTCTTAATATTGGGAATCACAGGATACTTCGGAACGTTCGATACTTCGGAAATCACAGGATACGTTGGATACTTCGGAATCACAGTATTAGTATCCTACGATGACTTTGGACTATTACTCTGAAACTATTTTAAAAAAAATTTAGAATTTTCTGCAGTAGCAATCTGAGGAAATTTGAACATAAAAATTTAGCAGATGTTTGAAGGAATGCTGATTTTTTCCCCTCAGAGTTCAGAATCCTTATCAACGTCGAAAGCAAAGTGTCCTATAGAATCTTCTATATTGTGAAAATAGCATGCACAAATGACGTCTTTTACATATTTCTTTTAAGGAAAATTAAAACCAAAGGAACCGGCGAGATTCGAACACGCGATCTCCTGTTTACAAGTCAGGCGCTTTTACCAAGTAAGCCACGGTGCCTGTGGTAATTTTACATCATCTATCAAATATTTGTTGGCCACTGCCGCTTGTCGCTCACTTCGGAATGTCAGTGTTACTATACAAAAAGGAATTTGGACTATTTCTCTTAAACTAATTCTTAAAAAAACTGTCTTTAAGAATTTTCTGTAGTCGTATTCTGAGGAAATCAAAAGATAAACACGTTTCAGATGTTTGGAGGAATTCTGCTTCCCTTTTTCCAGACAGGTCAGAATCGGACAATGTCGAAAGCACATTGTCCGCTAGAATATTTTATATTGGAAAAGTAGTATGCAGAAAAGAAGTCTTTTAAGTTTTTCTTTTAAGGAAATGTAAAACTAAAGGCACCGGCGAGATTCGAACTTCGATCTCCTGTTTACTAGACAGGTGCTTTATTCAACTAAGCCATGGCTCCTGTGGAGGTTTGACTTCATCCATCAAATATTTGTTGACCCACGCCGTTTCTCGCCCACATCGGAATATCAGTGTTACTTTCCAAGGAGGAATTTAGACTATTTCTCTGAAACTAATTCCGAAAAACATTTTCTTTAAGACTTTTCTGTAGTAGTAATCTGAGGAAATTAAAAGGTAAAAACGTATCAGATATTTGGAGGAATGCTGCTACTTTTTTTCCAGAGAGGTCAAAAAAGCGTCCAAATCGATCCTGTTTATTAACTTCAAAGCTCTCAGCAAAAGGACGAGATCGAACAAACAGTGTTCAGTGACATGGGTCAATAAGTCAGTTATGAGAGTGTTATCAAAATGCTGTTACTTGCAAAGCCAAGAAAATTTTAAAGCGCGAATTGGACAATAGAAATTCATAGTTACATTATGCATAACGTATGACGCTGACAGATTCTTTGTGAATGGGCCCTATGAGGAGTTGGACCTCTCTGCAAAGAAAGAACCAGCTATCCTCCAAACATCTGATTCTTTATTTCCTTCACTTACTGCTGCTGAAATGTTTTAAATACCCTTTTCTTTCAAGATTTGTTTGAAAGAAATAGTCTAAAGTCATGTTGGAGTAGTAATATTGTGCTGGAAGGGAAGAGATAGAAAGCAGTGCCTTACTTTACTTCTACCCCAGGTGATGTGATATAGGTTGAAAAATCCTCTAAACTTTTTATATCTGAGTTCCATATTTTGTCACGTCATCTTTCTCGGAAAGGCGAAGTGTAAGGCCAACGATTCACTTTCCTGCGATTTTAATTACAATTCACGATCTAAGAACAAAACTCTTGGATGTCACTATATAGGGTATCCGTTTTTGAAATACAAGTACAATTCAGGGAAATGTGTGTGCGGTCGGTGCGTGTGTGCATGTGTGTGTGTGTGTGGTCGGTGTGTGTGTGTGGCATGTGTGTGTGTGTGTGGGGGGGTCCCTAATCGGTTTTGAACCAAATAGGGTCATTTAGTGAGAGGTGGCCTCAAGAGACGGTCGAATGATCTTGCAATATTTTCTATAAATAATGTCGGAACCTAGAACTATTAATGATAGATATGCAATCGAGCAGTTTGTTGCCATAAAGGCTCGAAGAATTATTGAATCGTTATTTTAATAACATAACAAATTATATTCCGATTTATTAACTTTTCTGCTTTATTTAAGCTCTGTAATTTTTAGAATTTATGTTTTTCTAAAAATAATTCAAGAGATTAAGCCGCCCCAACCCGAAGGTACTCTGCAATTGCAAACTCAAGACCGGCCACCATAACAGCCCTTTTTGATATTCGTACTTTCCTTATGGTATAACTCGTTACATTCCTTACACATTTTTTGATTCTTACAGAATCTGGCTATGTGACCGTACTTCCAACACCGATAACAAGTTTTTGGTTTTATGTATTCTTTAAAACTGTAACACTGCCAGCCTATTTTGATCTTTTTTTTTCAATCTTTCTGTACGCCGTCACATTCATGCTGATTACACAATTCCTACCAATTTTCCCGTCAAATTTAGTTTCTGTCTTTATTCTAGCTTCAACCAACTCCAAATTCTGTTCTTAATCCCCTTAAGCTTCAACTTCATCTCTTCATCTTCATATGTATCAGTTACACCATGATAAATAATAGGTGGATCTCTCTTCTTTGGCTTGGTGATCTTATAGCCCTTATTCAACTCATCAATTAATCTAAATTCCTTAATTAGTTTATCGACTACATCCTCTTTCTCCACACCATAATTTTATCTTAATTTGAAATTTAGTAGCTTTTTAATTGACGGGCGGGGGTTTATGTGACCAAGTCTCCGATCCCTTGGGTCGGCGTCTGGGGGGATTGTGTTGTGGCGGCCAGGCATCAGTTGAATTCCGTGTGGCTAACGCCGGGACGGAGATATTCTTGCATATAAAGAAAATGGGTCACGGTGGAAAAATTTTTTCGCACCACTGTCTTACAGAGTACGCTTTCTGACGGTACCCATACTGTAACCACACTGAGTGCGTTGTTGTTGCATCCTCATGAAATCACATATAAAAGAAAATATTGAAGTAATGATCAGCGTGTTTGGACACTTATAAAATCTGCATATCTATTTATTTATATCCGTCTCTTTACTATCTGATATGCATTTGAAGGATCGATCTTTATTTATAATACAGAATTAGAGCTCTTAATATCTCTAGTTTTTTAAAGCTATCTCTCTCAAGCACACTATCTGATGATAATGATATATATATATATATATATAAAATATATATATATATATATATATATATATATATATATATATATATATATATATATATATATATATATATATATATATATATATATATGTGTGTGTGTGTGTGTGTGATAATATTACTAACTACCTATAATCGCCCATTCTGTACTTCATCTCTGCCATGGTAACCCGTCCTTCTTGTCTTGGCGTAAACGCTTCGCCTTCCCCCATACTAACTTCCTCCGCCCATTCTGGCAACCTCTCTGACCTAATTCTATTTTGGCTCTCTTTGCGAGAGACGCTGGACTGGCTCAAAGCGAGTAAGATGTGTTGCTTTACTGTTTAATAAACTAGTTTGTTCCTGAAGCTGATTTTATTATTTTCTGTCCACGATGTATGTTCTTATTTCATGAGATGTCCATCCGGACATTTCAGAGAGCTCGACAGGATGTTGACCTTTTAAGAAATACATCGGAAATTACGACTGCATTTTGAGAAAGTGAGGACGTCTTTGCTCTACAGGACTTTTGGTTTCGAATCCCGCATGCGTTCCTGAATTAACCAGCTTGAAATGATCAAAGCTAAAACATTCCTCATCCAACACCATGAAATTGCTACAGAAGTCGACTACATCGAAGCAATTAAAGATGCCATTGTTCCTGTTCGTTCCAGTTTGGTTTTCGAATTCTGTTTCCCGCCTGACCTCACCATTTTTTTCCCCGTCTCGGACTACGCCATCTTTGTGTAAAGTACCAGTTCTGCAGCATCCGATTCAACTAGGCCTTCAAGAATTGATTCAACTTTTAATATATGCGAGCAACAGTCATCAAAAAATTCAATTTCAAAGAAATAATTACGATTTCAGGGTGAACGCCGAACACTGCTCTGAAATCAAAGAATCTCATAAAAACAAATTTTCAAGTTACCATCAGAGTGCTTTACACTCAAAAAAGTTCTTATTTAGTATTGTATTTTATGCCACAAAAGCATGGTGCTTTAAGCAGGTCAGTTATTATATTATTTTTGTTATTTTTAGTATTGTAAAAGTAAAAGCAAAATGAAAACTGCCAAAATAAATGTCGAACATGATGATAATTACGAAATATTTCAGGAGAAAATTAAAAATCGGAAAAAAAAGAAGTTAAATTTAAGTAGTGAAATGATGAAATAAGTCACCAATATGTAAATCATTCAGCTATCCTTAATCTTTCTATTTTAGCATTCCTGTCCTATCGCAATCCTAGTTAATTTTGAAGAAACCTCGTGAGTGTAAGTGAAACTCACGTTTTTTTAAAACTTTTTGAAGCTTACTACATTTTATATGAAAAATACTATGTACTAGATAAGTATTATTGATTTTTATACTGGGGTTTCCACTCACTGTCCTCCCTGTCTCTTCGCACTGTTCAAATGTTCCCTTTGAACAGTTGCTTTTCCCTCTCATGTTTGAGAAACTTGCCTGCCCCTTTTCATTTTGTGCAGTTTGCTCAACTTGAGTTTAAGGTTGGAAGCACCTTCCCTTTGGTAAACGCTCACGAGGATGTACTCACAACAGGTCACATACCTCAAATTTATGTTTGTATTGTCTTGCTTTTTTTTATTTCTTCACAATAATTGAATGTTAGTGTCAATTGTTGGAATTTGTTTTTTGTTCGCATTTTTGCAACATCAGGTACCAGACATTTGGTATTGATGTTGAAAGTTAATTTTGACAGCATTTGGTAAATTAATTCTACTAATTGCTGAAAGAATAATTTTAATATTTTTGTGTACATGATCTGGAGAAAAAAAATAAAATATAGATAGTATTTTGTCAAAGAAAAGTCAATAACGAATGTCAAACGTAATAATAATAAACAACAAAGAACATTATTTTTCTAAAAAAGTGACTACAACCCAGGAGATCTCCAAAAGAACTAAACATTATTCAACGACTAAGACTGTGAATAATAATTACTTTGTGTTTTTACAACTAGTTCAACTGTACCCGTCCAGGACTCTGAATACTTTCAAAGACTGTGAAACACATGTCAGGGACTGAGACATGCACAATTTTTTTTTTACTTGTATTTGTATTTGGAACATCTTTACATCTGTTGTTGTTAGTGTTTTCATTTAAGTGTACCATTCCATTTTTATTTTACTCCAGCTATTTGTTTTTAAAATTATGCCATTTTTCATACTATTGTGTCTTTCAATTGTACATTTTAACATGAAAATTTGCGATTTTCGAGCCAGCTTCAACCTAATATTCAAACTACTAATTTTCATGTTCTCACTATCTGGAATGTCTTGGAGTCGACGGCCGCGGTTCCAATCCATTTTAGATGGGGGGAGATTCTGTGATAATATTACTAACTTCCTATAATCGCCCATTCTGTACTTCATCTCTGCTATGGTAACCCGTCCTTCTTGTCTTGACGTAAACGCTTCGCCTTCCCCCATACTAACTTCCTCCGCCCATTCTGTCAACCTCTCTGACCTAATTCTATTTTGGCGCTCTTTGCGAGAGACGCTGGACTGGCTCGAAGCGAGTAAGATGTGTTGCTTTACTGTTTAATAAATTAGTTTGTTCCTGAATCTGATTTTATTATTTTCCGGCCACGATATATGCTCTTATTTCATGAGATGTCTATCCGGACATTTCATATATATATATATATATATGTGTGTGTGTGTGTGTGTGTGTATGTGTGTGTATGTGGGCGTGCGCGCGCGCGTGTGTGTGCGTGTATATCGGAGGTATAGAACACTATGTGACAATGTTTGAATTTCGCAGGAGAGCTTAAAGAAAACCACTTAGAGCTTTTTACCTCGATACAATGATAGGACATGGTGCCATTATCAATGGGCAAAGTTTCTTTTGTATAACATTCGCGTAACAGCTTTTCTCTACTGAAAATTGTGCTAAAAAGTGAAGAAATAAAGTTACAGTCTACTTTTAAGAAATGGACTTTGTGTCTTTTACTACCGGTATACAGATATAATACTATATAGTATATTATATAGTGGATTTTCTGAATGTCATCACGGATGTCTTGATGAGGTCATTACTGCTATACGCCACAAACCATGGACTGACACCATGGAAATTGTTCACCTACAGATAGTTTCTGATAAATAAAATATCCACCAATCTTCCATTCACTAACTCCGCCATGGAGCACATTTTTCCAACATACTCTCCCCTACTATTAGGCTTACTACGGATGGACTGTCCGGTGATAGGAAAGCTCCCATGTTGGAGGGCTGCTGCACTAAACGACTGGTTTATGTGTGAGCGGTTCTAGCTTGTTGAGTGCTTGACAGCATTATTACCCTAAGAGAGCAACTGTTGTGTTTTAAGTGTTACATGTCAATTGTAACGAACAAGTAATTACACTATATTTACATAGAGAAATGAAAACAACGTAGTCCGACTACGATGAAATCCAAAGCGAGTGTCCTAGTGTACCCCTAACAAAAGAATTAGGGGGTCGTGATAATGTTCATGGTGACGGCGCCCTCTTGAGCTAGAGATAAAATGGGTTTACAAATAACATTACTAAAGTTCAAAGTACAGTTCGACATTCTATACCCACACGCGCGCATATATAATATATATATATAATATATATAATATAATATAATATAATATAATATATATATAAAATATATATGTGTGTGTGTGAATGAATGTACACTTTTTAAAAGTCTGTAAGAAGTGAGGTTCAGACATTTTTTTCCCGTTCAGCAGGAAATTTAAGTGTGCCAAACTGATTAGTCTAAATTAGTTCTCTAAATGTTCTCGCGTCAACTCGCACTGCCCTGTCTCTCCTACGCGGTTCAAGATGAATAATTAATCTTAATTCTGGGATCTTTTGACGAGTATGTAGTGCAGGAAACTACTTCTTTTAAGTATCAGACTATTCAGAAAAACGCCATTCTGTTTATCTTCACTTATAAAGAGGGATAAAAAAATGTCTAAGAAAGAATTAATAAAACTTTCTAATTGTTGCCTCTTGCTTAACTTCTTTATTACGTTTTCAGAATATTTCCTCCTGCTGTTATATATATATATATATATATATATATATATATATATATATATATATATATATATATATATATGTATACATACATATACACACATATATATACATATATATATACATATATATATATATACATATATACATATATATACATATACACACATATATATATACATATATATACATATATATATATATGCATATATATATATATGCATATATACATATATATATATATATATATATATATATATATATATATATATATATATATATATATATATATATATATATATCATCGTTTTCCCGTATGTGTCGTTTGTTTCACTGAGTCCAGACGATTATGTTTTTTTGTTATGTTCCCGGATCAATCGTTTTCCCGCATTTATCGTTCAGTTCAGTCGGTCCCTTGAAATACGATAGATCGAGATTCCACTGTATATACCGGGTGGCCATAATTAAACTGACAGTGCTCACAGTGTTCTGTAGCACGATCTATTTGCGAGAACGACGCCACATTTTGTAGGAAGATTAAACAAGACGGGGGACGAAGGATTCCGCGAAAAAATAAATTAGTTCCAAAAGTCACCGCTAGGGGAATATTTGGTGTGTGTAATGGAAAATAGAGTGTTAACAAATGCAAATTAATACGGAATAAAATTGCCTTTTACTATGCACATTTTCTTATTTAGTTCAAGTGCAATATGGCAACACTTTTAAAAAAGCGTAAAATCTACATAAACACCGAAAAAGTCTCGTGATCTGCAATATCACGTACGCTGAGCAGAAGAAGAAGTTCTTTATTCAAATTTCACGTTACATCCATTGGCACAGTGCCAGCTGCTTGGGTTTTAAAAGGCAATGTGTTACGTTTTGAATCAATCGGATTGAAAGTTTATGTGCAATGTCTCCTTCTTTAGTCGAGCGTGCGTTACTGGTCAAATTCTTTTACCTCAACCAGTGCAACGCGTCAGCCGCTCTTCGTGCTTTTAGAACGCACAAAAAATGCGTAAAGGTAACGATCCTGTGTCAGTTAATGGGCTAAAAGCAATGGTTGCGACGTTTGAGAAAACAGGTTCTCTGAAGGTTCAGTCAGGCAGAGGACGAAAACCTGTACCACAGGATACAATCGAAGCAGTTGCCACGGCGATTGTCGACAGAGGACCAGACAATATTGCTGCCACCTCTAGCGCTCGTGGATTAGCTCGGAATATGGATATGCCTTACAGTACGGTATGGAAAATCTTACGAAAGATTATCAACTTCTATCCGTACAAGATCAGCCGTGTACAGGAGTTACTGAACCCGGCCATGATAAGCGATTGACTTTTGCTCTCACCTTTCTTGCCAGAATGGAGGTGGATGATGCTTGGCCGTGGAAAATCATATGGGGAGACGAGGCCCATTTTTACCTGCATGGAACTGTGAATACCCAGAACTGCCGAATTTGGGATGACAAATCACCACATGCAGTCACAGAAATTCCCTTACATTCACCAAAGGTAACTGTTTGGTGTGGGTTCACAGCGGAATTTATCGTAGGTCCATTCTTCTATGAGAACATTACCCCGACAGGACCGGAAACCTGTTCTGTTACCGGAGAGAAATATCGCCACATGTTGAACAGCTTTGTCATTCTGGCACTTCAGCAAAGACAATGCCTGGGGGAAATCATTTTCATGCAAGATGGAGCCCCTCCACACGTTGCTGTACGGGTGCAACAGCTGCTACGACAGAAATTCACAACAGAAAGAGTCATTAGCCGCTACTTTCCAACTGCATGGCCACCTCGGTCGCCTGATCTTACCCCATGCGACTTCTGGCTATGGGGTTACCTTAAGTCCAAGGTCTATCAAGGAGTGGTCCAGGACCTGGCTACGTTGAAGGATAACATATCACGGACTGTACGGGAGATTCCTGCAGACATGTTACTTTCTGCTGTTGTGCATACTGTGCACAGAATGCAATATGTGGTCCACAACAACGGCAGCCACATTGAACCTCATTTGAATGCAAAATAAAAAGGTAATTTCCGTATTGATTTGCATTTGTTAACACTCTATTTTCTATTACACAGCGCCAAATATTCCCCTAGCGGTGACTTTTGGAACTAATTTATTTTTTCGCGGAATCCTTCGTCCCCCGTCTTGTTTAATCTTCCTACAAAATGTGGCGTCATTCTCGCAAATAGATCGCGCTACAGAACACTGTGAGCACTGTCAGTTTAATTATGGCCACCCGGTATGTTCACCAGAAAGCCACATATATATCAATAACAAACAACCAATAATAAATAACAAATAACATTTGTAGCCATGCGCAAATGCAGCCACTAATCTCAAAGCATATACACACCATTTATCAAAATTTGCGAGCATTAAAACCGTATGTATGTTGTAGCCTGGCAATTAACTACAAGGCGATTTTAACGCCAAAAAGAGAAACACGGTGAGTGTATCAACATTCACAAACCATAGGTGAATTAACACCCAAAAATAAAATTATAGGGGAATTAACTCCCAGGATTAAAATTAAATCATAGGCGTATCAACGCCCTAAAAGCGGTATACTAAGCAATGAATCAGAAACGATCCCTTATCTTCGCTTCGTTCGTCAGCCGTGGGTAAAGCGAAGAAAATAATCACTAGTGGTTTCGTCATGGTGTCATATATTAAAAGCGTTTATAATTAAAATTAACGTAACAAAACGTTTATAATTAAAATTAACAGGACAAAAGCAAAAAACTTAATGCTTCTAATGGCACGACCGTCGTAGAGATGTGCTACCAAAACTGCTCCAAAATAAGCTAACCTTGTTGAGAAACACATATGAAACATTATATAAATAAATTTGAGCACCGTCCCACCGGACCACTTGTAAACCCGTAAATAAACGCAAAAAAAATACCAGAAATAAAACAAAAAGATTTGACTACATCCAGTCTTGTGTGCCCTGTACATGCCTTTACTGTGGAGGTTGTATTGTTATTTGGGAATTCCTCTGTCGCCCTGCCAGGTGATGGCCGAACGGCTAGGGCGAACGACATTCGGTTCATATCCTGTGGGTTCGAGTCCCACTGTTGGCATGGGTGTTTGTAGCCGTTCGGAATCGGCTTTAAACTGTAGGTCCCGGTCTAATTATCCCTCGTATAACAAAAAGCTGACCGTAGAGCTCCAAAACAAACCTCTGTTGGTCTGTTTAAGGGAACAAGGGACCTTCAATCTCGGTTTTTTAAATTTTCAATATTCTACTCTATATAGACAAAATGAGAATAATTAACATTATTTTCTACGACACTGAAGACAGTTCACAAATAAGTATTTTTCGGAAGAATAAGACCCGTTTTTCAAAAAATTCTTCAAAAATGGTTGAATTTTTCAAAATGCTCCATGCACATTCAATTTCTCCCGATTTCTTCCAAATTTCTTAGGATTGTTAACTGAAGTGTTTATCACAAAATTGTACATCGTTCTTTGAAGCCACAAATATTTTTCTAATATGTAGACCATTAAATGAAGTAAAAAGTTATAAAAAAATAACAAGCATATAAAAAAATAATTATTTAGGATTTTAGATTCATACAAAAAATAATCATTGCATATTAATATTTATATATAGACAATAATCGCGTATTAAAGAATTTAAGGCGTTAAAATAATTTGGAATGCGCATGGAGCATTTTGAAAAATGCTGGCATTTTTTTAACCTTATTCTGCCCCAAAATACTTGTTTGTGAATTCTAAGTGTCTTCAATGTAATAAAAAATACTATTGAATATTCTTATATTGTACGACGAGATGAAAATTGAAAATTAAAAAAAAAAAAAAAGGTTGAAGGTCCCCTTAAGATTCACCATGCTTATGTGCGTGAGGACTTAATCTACTTAATAAAAAGGTCATTCCAGTCTTATTTTTTTTTTCTTGATATCATAGATAAAAAACATGGCGTAAAAGCTGGATTAAAATTAACAGATCAAAAGCAAGATATTTCTAAAGAGAGATAAATCCACATATCTGCATACAAATACTGACTAAGAAATGAGCTGATAAGTGAAAATTTTTATTAACATTTATTGGGCGTTCAAGGAAGATAAGTGTCCTTTATGTCTTTAATATATCCCTTAAAAATCAGTTTCATTTTTCAATATACTCATCATCATCATCATAATAGTTGGGCCCTAGCCTTCTGCTTTGCCAGCCATTTCTAATTCTAGTTGTAGCATGCAAGTTTCTTAAACTAATTGCGTGGAAATCCTTCTTCCCAACGCAATTTGGGTCTTCCACGCTTTCATTTTGAGGTCTTGCAAGAAAGGTCTTTTTTAACGATTTTATTTATATGTTCCTAAAAGATGAGCAGCGTAATTAAAATGCTTCATCTTCATAATTTATTTTTTTTAATCTGGGCCTTAAATCCAGAAAAATCTATATAATTCGACATCGGAACATCGCCCCCATTGATCATTTCCTCACTACAATATACTACGTAAATGTACGAAGGTGATGAATGATCGAATTTTGTTAGTTGTTTACGCATCTTCAAAGTGGTTTAAAAATCCGCATGAATCAATCATAAAAGTCTTACTTGATAATCTATATATATAAAACAGTTCCGTAACTGAGTCACTGAATGACATACAACGCACGGACCAAACCGTTGGACCTACAGGGCTGACATTTTGAATTGCGATTCTTCTTATAGTGTAGGGGTGCACTAAGAAAGATGTTTCAAAAATTCTTCTTAGATTTTTTAAAATTAAATTTTTAAGCTGTTTTTGTAACTTTTTTTAAGTTTGCAATTAAAATAATAATTTGAGGCTTATAAAATTTATATCGCGAGAAAGATCATAAAAATTCCTTTAAAATGAATTCTTTTTCGAATCTTTACTTCCATTTTCTGATTTTTGGGGAATTTTTAAAGCTTAATTTTTATAATTTAATTTATTAAATTCTGATCACGTGGTTTATTTTCTTTTTGTTTCACGTGCATAACAACGAAATAGACAAAAAAATATACATCGTTTTCTTGCTAATGCGGCAGACGATTGGACATTATCCAAAAAAATATCAAAATACAGTAAAAGGTATGTTCCTCAAACTGTACTATATTAATTTTACTATATTCTTTAGTATGTTCTATTAGATTTAATTTGAATATTTTCTTCTACATTATTTTATCTATAAAAATATCCCTTACGATTTTTTTATAAATATATTTTTAAGTTTGCATAATAATATATTTAAGTTTGCATTTAAAATAATAATTTGAGGGTTATAAAATTTATATCACGAGAAATATCCTTTAAAATGAAATTTTTTTCTACTCTTTACCCCCATTTTCTGATTTTTGGTGAATTTTTAAAGATTAATTTTTAGAATTTAATTTATTAAATGCTGATCACGTGATTTCTTTTTCTGGCACTTTAAATAAATTTATCGTCAAGTGCGAAATATACAAAAAAAAATATTTTTTTTCTTGCTAATGCGGCAGACGATTGGACATTATCCAAAAAAATATTAAAATACAGTAGAAGATATGTTCCTCAAACTGTACTATATTAACTGTACTATATTCTTTACTATTTCCTATTAGATTTAATTTGAATACTTTCTTCTATATTATTTTGTCTATAAAAATATCCCTTACGATTTTTTTTATAAATATATATATATATATATATATATATATATATATATATATATATATATATATATATATAACATCAATTGCATACATTGATCGTCGTATTTATTATATATATATATATATATATATATATATATATATATATATATATATATATATATATATATATATATATTTTGTTTGGCATTTATTGCATACATTGACCGTTGTATTAAATTTGAATGTACTCCGTAGCGAAGTGCGGGTTTTCAGCTAATTACATCTAAACCTGCAATATTCTAAACGAATATTGCGATAAAACGATCGACAGAGGAACGATCTATGCTGTCTGTGTTTGCTTGCTTTATATGTAATTTATACGGAACTTTATGAAATGCATACGGAAAAAGGATTATTCGGATCGATCGCGATTTCACTGTAATTGCAAACTTATTAATTTCATCTTCCGGTACGAACCTACAGTTGGTTCTCCCGTGAGCCTCAGTTTTGAAGATGATGACTTGGTTGAAAGGTGTGCAACTAAGCGAATCTGTCTGAGACAGTTCTGAGAGATTCTTAGAGACTCACAGGCAGGCCTCCAACAATTAAAAGAGTTAAAATAGTATCGTATTTGCTGGTATTTCTTATCCGTTCTATGGGCAAATCACGCTGAAGAAAGCGGGCAGTATGCAGATATTCTGCCAAAGATGGCAGCCGAGACTAGGGACTTTGTCATAAAATGGATTCAATCCCAATCTGCAGGAGAGCCATAATTTGTATGCCGTAGTGATAGGAACTTAGCTTTTGTGCTGTTGTTAATTTTTTTAAATTTATTTCCAATGGCACATTAAAAGACAATTGAACACCAGAAAGACAACAATAAATCTATTAATGAAAGCGAGCAATCCAGTACCGTTCTCAGGTTGATGTTCGAGGAAGAGCAGGACATCTGGACAGGTGAAGCAAGTCCATTTCCTCGTGAAGATCACACAAGGTACAAAGAGGCTCAGGAACCACGTTGATGCTACATAGATGTTTACGTAGGCAGTCGTGCCAGATATCAGACGAAACATGGCGACAGATTTCATCCTAGGCCACTGAGGGACAATAAGAATCTGGTTAAGCCATGGTTCATTAAGGTTGCGATTTCTGAGTTCTTCGCGAAAAGAATCCCTGAAGATGTTCTTTATGAGACATTTGATACTACAGAATTAAAAGGGAGTCTGGGTTTAGTTCTCTGAAGAACAGAGGCCCCCTTCTTGCCAAGAAGTCGGCCGCCTCATTTACGTGGATTCCACAGTGGGCCGGAATACACTGGAGAACTACTATCTTATTATTACTGGCAAGCCAGTTGAGGAGATATAAGCAATTATAGATGGTTAAAGTTTGGGAGCGGCTGGGTGCGTCAATTGCTTGAAGTGCGGCCTTTGAATTCGATAATAACACAACTTTCGAAAAGGAGTCCAGACGTGGCCGGAGTTGTGACAGGGCCTGGCAGATGGCCGCGATCTCACCATCGAAAGCTGATCTCTGGATGCCGACGGGAGTTGTTAATCTCATGAACAATATTGAAGACTTTATTTTACTCATGATTTTTGTTCAATTAAAGTTCATAAAACTATTATTAACTAGTATGGTATTCATATCTCAAATCCAATGAAGCATACCATCAGTAATACGAAAACTTCAACGACGCAATGCATCTCGTTTTTCCCAAATGATTTAAGGTTGTCTCATCATTTCGAAAAAAAAGGGTAACTTATTTTCTTGGCTTTAAATATGCTGTACAGCTTTTAAAATCAGGTAGCTTGATATACGCAAATGCATAGATTCATATGCTATTAGATATTTTGGTTTTTTATTCAGTGCTCATAAAACCAAGAAAATTCCGTATTTGAGGAATTCTTTAAAGATTTTGTTTGTGTATTTAGAGAATGAGGGAAGAGCAGAGTCAAATTTGCTTTCCATTTCTACAAAAAACGATTACCACCCTGACATTATATGACGTCGTTCAAACAAGTCTGGAAAATAACGGTATTTAAAAAATGTCTACATTAGTAATTTGAGGTAATTAAAAGGAAGCTATTGATCAGTTATTTGCAGGATTGATGCTCATTTCTTTGTAGAGAGGTGCGAATCTTAATAAATTCTGTTCGTAGAGTGTCCGGATAAGACTTTAATGCTGTGAAAATGACATTCACAGAGAGTAGTCTACACTCTACTTATGGAAAAAGAAGGCACAGGCGAGGTTCAATCTCGTGATCTCCGGTTTGTTGTTAAACAGGCGCGTTGACCAACAAAGCGACGGCGCCTTCGCTGGTGCCTTCGGCGATTACGTCATCTATCAACTATGTGGTGGGAGAATCTTTGATATTGTGAAAACAGCAAGCACAATGAGAAATCTCCTGAGTACTTTTCTTGAGAAAAAAGAATACCAAAGGCAACAGCGAGATTCAAAGTCATCTGCTGTGTGAATGTACAACCAGTGCAGAGCCATTTCTACAGGACTTTTGACGTTGCAGGTAACGTCATAACGTCACCTTTTTTCCTCCCGAACCCTTGGAATTGAGATTGAGCTTTCTCGGTTCCTTTTGAGTACCTAATATTCACTCCTTTCAATATTTTTTTGTTTGTTGTTGTGTTCGAAATTTTTGTATTAGTGTTATTTATATATTAGTGTTATACAGTCGAACCCCGTTATAACGAACTTCAAGGGACGAAAGGTTTTGTTCGCTATATCCGGCGGTTCGCTATATCTAAACCATTAAGAAAAATGTTAGAGTTCACAAAATGTATAACTCATTAGTTGCTATGTATATTCAGTAATGATGTATTGAAAGAATGATAAAATCTATTAAAAATGATCATTAATGAATTAAATGGACTAAATTCGATTACATTAAACTGACACAATACTAATTAAATTAACTAAAAATGAAGACAAATGGAAATAAATTGATTTTATCTTTAATAGTTGCTTACTGTTTTGATACAGAAATAATCCGTAATCTTCTGCTGACGTGATGCCGATTTCAGAAACATTTTATGAATTTTTTTGTCCAATATATGTAATGACTCCAACACTCTTTCTTCCACTGTTTGTGTTGAAAAAAACTTATTAATTATACTCATTACTTCTGTAGCATCTGAGATGGTTGAGATTTCGTCATTTATGTGCTCCTCTTCATCAGCATCAGAAACAGAATCTTCGATTTCAGAATGATTCATTTTAATTTCTTCCACAATATCTTCATCAGTCGGATTTTCACATGTAATGACTTCATCATCACATATTTCGAACAATTGCAAGGCACAATCTAAGAATGATGAAATTTTGTGCTTTTCTATCCACATTGTGATAGGTAAATCTTCATCATCTTCTTCTTCAACATTCTTTGCTTCTTCAACATTCGTTGTATCTTCAACATTCTTAAAAAGTTTCAAAATTTAAAAAAATGCAGTTGTCGACTGAAAAAAAATGTTCGTTATAGCCGATTCTTAAGATTTCGGGGGTTCGCAATAAGAGGGTAAATTAGCATTAAATACAATAAGAAAATGGCGGGACCAAAATTTTCGTTCGTTATATACGAAAGTCCGTTATATACCAGGTTCGCTATAACAAGGTTCGACTGTATATATATATATATATATATATATATATACCTACAGCTCCAAATAAATATCCTGTTGATTCAAAGGAAGATACCTCCGATGACCCAAACCACCAAGACCCTGATTTTCAACCATATACATCTATGACATGTTCACATCATGAAATCCCACAGGCAGAGCTTGTACGGGACTTAAAACTCTCTCAAACAGACTCAGAATTACTGGGTTCTAGGCTTCAAGGTTGGAATCCATTAGAGAAAGGTGTAAAAATAAGTTTATCTAGAAGACGACAAAGCCATTTCGTAGACTATTTTGCGGAGAAAGAAGACATCGTATATTGCCTTGATGTGAATGGCCTATTTCAGGCATTAGGACAGGAACATAATCCAGTAGAGTGGCACCTGTTTATTGACTCGTCCAAATGCAGTCTCAAATAAATGCTCCTCCATATAGGCAATGTTTGTCTGTCTGTTCCTGTAGAATATTCTAGAAATACAAAGGAAACTTACGAAGTTATGAGTGCGATACTGAAGTTAATTGAGTACACTACATTCAAATGGCACATTTGTGGAGATTTGAAAGTCATTGGGATATTAACAGGAATGCAACAGGGATACACTAAATTCTGCTGCTTTCTCTGCGAATGGGACAGCTGTGACAGAAAAAATCACTGCATCCGTAAACAGTGGCCTCCAAGAAAAATTCATTCCTGGAACCAAAAACATATCACATGAAAAACTTGTGAATCCGCAATGTGTCTTTCTTCCACCATTGAACATTAAACTCGATTTGATGAAAATATTTGTAAAAGTTCTGGACAGAGAAGGAGTGGTTTTCTTGCATCCCAAGAACAAATTCAAAAATTTAAGTGAGGCAAAGGCAAAATAATGGGGTTTTATTGGCCCACAAGTTAAAGCAGTCTTTTATGATGGAGAGTTTGAAAATAAACTGTCACAAGCTGAAAAAGAAGCCTGGCTGGCATTTAAATCAGTGTGCTCACGTTTCCTTGGAAATGAGAAATCTGAAAACTATGAACATCTTGTTGGTGACATGGTGAAATGCTTTCGTTTTATAGGTTGCAATATTTCTTTAAAACTACACTTTTTGAACTCACATCTTGACTTCTTTCCTCAAAACCTTGGCGCAATTAGTAATGAGCATGGGAAAAGGTTTCACCAGGCAGGGCCGCCCAGAGGGGGGGGGGGAGCAACTGGGGCACTTTGCCTCAGGCCCCCAACTGCCGGAGGGGCCCCAAAAATTTTTTAAAAATTATTTATTAGATTTCCTCCGAAAGAAAATTCTGAAGCTTGTATCGTACTTCAAAATTCAAAATAATCTCCTGAAAAAAGGGTGCCCCCCCAAAAAATAAAAAAAAATTATTCGATTAATCAGATTTCTTGGGGCCCCCAACAGAAGTTTGCCCCAGGCCCCGTAAAGTCTCTGGGCGGCCCTGTCACCAGGACATCTCTAAGATTGAAAAGCGTTTCAGTGGACGATGGGAGGGAAATATCCTAGCTGAATATTGCTGGTCTCTTATCAGGAACACACCAACAGATGTCTACAAGTGAAAACGGCGGAAAATCATTTTAGTGTTTGTGTTTTCTATAATCAAGCCTCTGTTACATTTCTCTGTAACCAATTTGTATAAATATGAAAGGTGTTTCTCCTACAAAAACGGTACGTGATGGACCATTTTGGTTTTGATATATGAAACAAGCACCTTTTGTTTCTATAGAATCACAGAGTTTCATCTAAAGAACAGAAAAAAAGTTCAAATTTGTAGTACAGTGATAATTTGATGTACTTAAAAGGAAACTACGGATCAGATATTTGTAGGATTGCTGCTCTATCTTTGAAGAAAGTTGCGACTCATGATGAAGGGCTTGTTCACATAGGATCTGTCAGCGTCAGCGAAAGATTTTTCAACCAAATCATTGTGCCATTTAAGCAATCAGCGCAAAAGGAGTCTTTAACGCTCACGGATTCTATGGGAACAGGTCCTAACTGCGTAAGCGGAAAGTCCGGTTGAAACTTTAACACTGTGAAAATATCATAAACAGAGGGTATTTTACTGTCTTGAGAAAAAAGAATTCGAAAGGCACCGGGGAGATTCGAACTCGTTATCTCCTGTTTACTAGACATGCGCTAGGCCTTCGGAGACCATGCGTTATCTTTTAAATATCTATCTCTAGACGAACAAAATGTTCCTAAATTGATTTGAATTATTACCCTATGAGTACTAACATAAAGATGAGATTAAATAAACGATGTTCATTGACATATGTCAAAAAGTTAACCATGAAAGGGTTATATAAATGTAATCAGGTAATCATTAAACCAGTCAGATCGACCACATAAATTCTCAAGTTATATTACGTCAGGTGAAGTGACCTACGGTTGACACAATCCTCTGAATCTTAAATATATGCGTGCCATATTTTATCACGTCATCTTTCTTAGAACTACTAATTGAAGAGCTAATTATTCAACTCATTCGATTTCATTTATAATTTAATATCTAAGAACAAAACCACTGATCTCACTATAAAGAAAGAGTGAAAACCCGTTATTCATTTTTTTTAAAAATCACAGAAAAATCTGTTAAAAAATAAAACCACTTGCTTTTACAATGCTTCCGAGAAGTTTAAATAAGTATTTTAACGTCTTAATACTGCGAAATGGTGGCGTCTAGAGATTCTTAATTTTCTGGGCATACAAAATAGTTAACCCTGAGGCACCGGCGAGTGTCGAACTCGCGATCTCCTGTTTACTAGACAGGCGCTTTAACCAACTAATCCACGGCGCCTTTATAGATATAGTAATATATTTTAATACAGTAGCAAGCTGACAATGAGCCACTGCTTTCTGTATCGTCCCCTCCGGCATCTGAATATTATTATTCCTCCAAAATAGTTTCAGGGAATTGAATGGACGACTTAGTTATAAAAGAGTTATCAAAATCATTTTCGTCGAAAAAGCTAAAGAAATTAAAAAGCCTACCAGTTTATCAACAGAAATTCATAGCTACATTACGTCAGGTGATAAGATCTGACTTTAAAATACCACAGAATCTTTCATATCTACGTCCACACATTGTCACACAATTTTTCTTAAACTGGCTAAGTGCAGGGCTAATAAATCACTATCCAGCGATTTTAATTATAATTTAAAATCTAAGAACAAAACACTTGAAACTTTTAAGACCGAAGAACAACGACTCCAAACCACGGCGAAAGAGACTCTTCTTATTCTTAGGCATGTAAAAAAGATAATAAGTAGGCACCGGCGAGATTCGAAATCATGATCTCCTGTTTAATAGACACGCACTTTAACAAACTAATCCACGGCGCCATTACAGATATCATAATATTTTTCAATACGGTACCAAGCTGAAAAAGAGCCACTGCTTTCTGTATCGTCCATACCCGCATTTTAATAATATTATTCCTCCGAAATAGTTTCGGGGAATTGAGTGGACGAGTTACTTATGAAAAGGTTATAAAAATCCTGTTAGTCAAAAAGCCAAAGAAATAAAAAAGCCTACCAGTTTATCAACAGAAATTCATAGATACATTACATCAGGTGTTAAGATCTGAGTTTAAAATACCTCCGAATCTTTCATATATGCGTCCACACTTCTTTCGTACAATGGCCAAATGCAGAGCTACAAATTCCCCCTCCTGCGATTTGAATTATAATTTAAAATCTAAGAAAAAGAAACTTGGACCATTTAAGACCCAAAAACAACAACACCCAACCTGGGCACAGGAGACTCTTCTTATTCTTAGACATGTACATAAGTTAATAAGAAGACACCGGCGAGATTCGAACTCGCAATCTCCTGCTTACTAGACAGGCGCTTTATCCAACTAATTCACGACGCCGTTATAAATATCGTAATATCTTTTAATACAGTAGCAAGCTGACAATGAGCCAATACTTTCTATATATTCAACTCTGGCATTTCAATCTTATTATTCCTCCGAAATAGCTTCGGGTAATTGAGTGGACCAGTTACTTATGAAAGGGTTATCAAAATCCTTTTAGTCGAAAAAGCCAAGGAAATTAAAAAGCCTACCAGTTTATAAACAGAAATTCATAGCTACATTACGGCACGTGATATGATCTGAGTTTAAAATAACACTTAATCTTAGGCATGTAAAAAAGTTAATAAGAAGACAACGGAGAGATTCGAACTCGCGATCTCCTGTTTAATAGACAGTCGCTTTAACCAACTAAGCCACGGCGCTAAAATATAAACCGTAATATCTTTTAAGAGAGAAGCAAGCTGACAATGAGCCACTACTTTCTCTATCGTCCATTGCGGCATCTCAATATTATTATTCCTCCGAAATAGCATCGGTGAATTGAGTGGACGAGTTAGTTATGAAAGGGTAATCAAAATCCTGTTCGTCGAGAAAGCCAAGGAAATTAAAAAGCGTAACAATTTATCAACAGAAATTCATAGCTACATTACGTAACATGATATGACCTGAGATTAAAATACCACCGAATATTCCATATCTAAGTCCACACTTTGTCACATCATCTTCCTCACAATGGCTATGTGCAGAGCTAATAATTCACCATCCTCCGACGTGAATTCTAATTTAAAATATAAGAACAAACCACTTGACCATTTTAAGACCCAAAACAAAACAACCCCCAACCTGGGCAGAGAAGAATCTTCTTATTCTTAGGCATGTCAAAAAGTTAATAAGAAGGCACCGGCGAGATTCGAACTCGCGATCTCCTGTTTACTAGACAGGCGCTTTAACCAACTAAGCCACGGCGCCGTTATTGATATCGTAATATCTTTAAAGACAGTAGCAAGCTGATAATGAGCAGTTACTTTCACTATCGTCCACTCTAGCATCTCAATATTATTATTCCTCCGAAATAGTTTCGTCGAATTGAGTGGACGAGTTACTTATGAAAGGGTTATCAAAATCATTTCATAAGTAACAATGCCCAAGTGGAGATCTAATAATTCACCATCCTGAGATTTGAATAATAATTTAAAATCTAAGAACAAAACACTTGAAACTTTTAAAAACCAAAAAAAAAAAAACAACCCCCAACCTGGGCAGAGGAGAACCTTCTTATTCTTAGGCTTGTGAAAAAATTAATAAAAAGGCAACGGAGAGATTCGAACTCCAGATCTCCTGTTTACTTGACGGAACTTTAAGGAACTACTTTAAGGAACGACTTTAAGGAACTAAGCCGCGACGTCGTTATAGATATCGTAATATATTTTAAGACAGTAGCAAACAGACAATGAGCAAATGCTTTCTGAATCGTCCATCCCGGCATTTCAATATTATTATTCCTCCGAAATATTTTCAATGAATTGAGTGAACGAGTTAATTATGAGAGGGTTATCAAAATACTTTTAGTCAAAAAAGCCAAGGAAATTAAAAAGCCTGCCAGCAGTTTATCAAAAGTAGGTGTTTATCAAAATATCAAAAAAAGGCGTTTATCAAAGTAGGCGTTTATAAAAAAATTTAATAGCTACATTACGGCAGGTGATATGATACCACCGAAACATTCATATCTGCGTCGAAACATTGTTACACCATCTTTCTTACAATGGCCAAAGTCAGAGCTAACAAGTCCCAATCCTGCGATTTAAATTATAATTTAAAATTTAAGAACAAAACATTTGAACCTTTTAAGACCCTATATCCACAACCCTCAATCTGTGCAGAGGAGACTCTTCTTAATCTAGGGGATGTAAAAAAGTTAATAAGAAGGCACCGGCTAGATTCGAATTCGCGATCTCCTGTTTACTAGACAGGTGCTTTAACCAACTAGGCCACGGCGCCGTTAATGATATCGTGATATCTTTTAGTACAGTAGCCAGCTGCGTTGAGCCACTGCTTTCTGTATCGTCCACTCCGGCATCTCAATATTATTATTTCTCGGACATAGTTTCGGTGAATTGAGTGGACGTGTTAGTTATGAAAAGGTAATCAAAATTCTGTTCGTCGAAAAAGCCGAGGAAGTTAAAAAGCGTAAAAATTTATCAACATAAATTCATAGCTACATTACGTAACATAATATGACCTGAGATTAAAATACCACCGAATAATCCATATCTAAGTCCACACTTTGTCACATCATCTTCCTTACAATGGCTAAGTACAGACCAAATAATTCACCATCCTCCGATTTGAATTATAATTTAAAATATAAGAACAAGACACATGACCATTTTAAGAACCAAAACAAAACAATCCGCAACCTGGGCAGAGGAGAATCTTCTTATTCTATGGCATGTCAAAAAATTAATAAAAAGGCACCGGCGAGATTCGAACTCGCGATCTCCTGTTTACTAGACAGGCGCTTTAACCAACTAAGCCACGGCGCCGTTATTGATAATGTAATATCTTTTAAGACAGTAGCAAGCTGACAATGATCCACTATTTTCACCATCGTCCCCTCCGGTATCTCAATATTATTATTCCTCCGAAATAGTTTCGTCGAATTGAGTGGACGAGTTAGTTATAAAAGTGTTATCAAAATCCTTTTTGTCGAAAAGGCCAAGGAAATTAAAAAGCCTACTATTTTATCAACAGAAATTCATAGCTAAATTACGACAGGTGATAAGATCTCAGTTTAAAATACCACAGAATATTTCATATCTAAGTCCACACTTTCTCACATCATCTTCCTTACAATGGCTAAGTGCAGAGCTATTAATTCACCATCCTGCGATTTGAATTATAATTTAAAATGTAAGAACGAAACACTGGAAAACTTTAAGACAAAAAAACAAGAACCCCCAACCTGCGCAGAGGAGACTCTTCTTAATCTTATTCATGTAAAAAAGTTAATAAGAAGGAAACGGGGAGATTTGAACTGGTGATCTCGTTTTTACTAGACAGGCGCTTTAACCAACTAACCCACAGCGCCGTTATTGATAACGTAATATCTTTCAGTACAGTAGCAATCTGCGTTGAGCCACTGCTTTCTTTAAAGTCCACTCCGACATCTAAATATTATTATTCCTCCGACATAGTATCGGTGAATTCAGTGGACCAGTTAGTTATGAAAGTGCTATCAAAATCCTGTTAGTCGAAAAATCCAAGGAAATTAAAAAGCCTACAAGTTTTCAACAGAAATTCATAGCTACATTACGACAGGTGATAAGATCTGAATTTAAAATACCAACGAATATTTAATATCTGCGTCCGCACTTTGTCACACCATATTTCTTACAATGGCCATGTGGAGATCTAATAGTTCACAATTCTGCGATTTGAATTAGAATTTAAAATCTAACAACAATGCACTTGAACCATTTAAGATCCGAGAACACCAACCCTCAATATGGGCAGAGGAGACTTATTATTCTAGGGCATGTAAAAAAGTTCATAAGAAGGCACCGGCAAGATTCGAACTCGCGATCTCCTGTTTACTAGATAGGCGCTTTAAGCAACTAAGCCACGGCGCCGTTATTGATATCGTAATATCATTCAGTACAGTAGCAAGCTGCGTTTAGCCACTGCTTTCTATATCGTTCACTCCGGCATCTCAATATTATTATTCCTCCGAAATAGTTTCGGTGAATTGAGTGGACGAGTTAGTTATAAAAGGGTAATCAAAATCCTATTCGTCGAGAAAACCAAGGAAATTAAAAAGCCTGCCAGTTTATCAACAGAAATTCATAGCTACATTACGTAAGATTATATGACCTGAGATTAAAATACCACCGAATATTTCATATCTATGTCCACACTTTGTCACATCATCTTCCTTACAATGGCTAAGTGCAGAGCTAATAATTCACAATCCTGCGATTTGAATTATAATTTAAAATAAAAGAACAAAACACTTGAAAATTTTATGACCGAAAAACAACAACCCCCATCCTGGGCAGAGGAGAATCTTCTTATTCTTAGGCATGTCAAAATGTTAATAAGAAGGCAGCGGTGAGATTCGAACTCGCGATCTCCAGTTAACTAGACAAGCGCTTTAACCAACTAAGATACGGCGCCGTTATTGATATCGTAATATCTTTTAAGACAGTAGCAAGCTGACAATCAGCCATTACTTTCACTATCGCCTACTCCGGCATCTCAATATTATTATTCCTCCGAAATAGTTTCGTCGAATTGAGTGGACCGGTTAGTTATGAAAGGGTTATCAAAATCCTTTTTGTCTAAAAGGCCAAGGAAATTAAAAAGCGTACCATTATATCAACAGAAATTGATAGCTACATCACGACAGGTGATAAGATCTCAGTTTAAAACACCAACGAATCTTTAATATCTGCGTTCACAATTTGTCACACCATATTTCTTACAATTGCCAAGTAAAGATCTAATAATTCACTATCCTCCGATTTGAATGACAACCCCCAACCTGGGCATAGGAGAAACTTCTTATTCTTAGCCATGTGAAAAAGTTAATAAGATTGCAACGGAGAGATTCGAACTCCAAATCTCCTGTTTTGTAACACCATCTTTCTTACAATGGCCAAAAGGAGAGCTAACAATTCACCACCCTGCGATTTGAATTATAATTTAAAATCTAAGAACAAAACAATTGAAACTTTTAGGACCCAAAAACAACAACCCCTAACCTGGGCAGAGGAGACTCTTCTTAATCTTAGGCATGTAAAAAAGTTTATAAGAATGCAACGGCGAGATTCTATTTAGCGATCTCCTGTTTAGTAGACAGGCGCTTTAACCAACTAAGCCACGGCGCCGTTATTCATAGCGTGATATCTTTTAGTACAGTAGCAAGCTGACAATGAGCCACTATTTTCACCATCGTCCACTCCGGTATCTCAATATTATTATTCCTCCAAAATAGTTTCGTCGAATTGAGTGGACCGGTTAGTTATGAAAGGGTTATCAAAATCCTTTTTGTCTGAAAGGACAAAGAAATTAAAAAGCGTACCATTATATCAACAGAAATTGATAGCTACATCACGACAGGTGATAAGATCTCAGTTTAAAACACCAACGAATCTTTAATATCTGCGTTCACAATTTGTCACACCATATTTCTTACAATTGCCAAGTAAAGATCTAATAATTCACCATCCTCCGATTTGAATGACAACCCCCAACCTGGGCATAGGTGAAACTTCTTATTCTTAGCCACGTGAAAAAGTTAATAAGATTGCAACGGAGAGATTCGAACTCCAAATCTCCTGTTTTGTACCACCATCTTTCTTACAATGGCCAAAAGGAGAGCTAACAATTCACCACCCTGCGATTTGAATTATAATTTAAAATCTAAGAACAAAACAATTGAGACTTTTAGGACCCAAAAACATTAACCCCTAACCTGGGCAGGGGAGACTCTTCTTAATCTTAGGCATCTAAAAAAGTTTATAAGAATGCAACGGCGAGATTCAATTTAGCGATATCCTGTTTAGTAGACAGGCGCTTTAACCAACTAAGCCACGGCGCCGTTATTGATATCGTGATATCTTTTAGTACAGTAGCATGCTGCGTTGAGCCACTGCTTTCTGTATCGTCCACTCCGCCATCTCAATATTATCATTCCTCCGAAATAGTTTCGGTGAATTGAGTGGACGAGTTACTTATGAAAAGGCAATCAAAATCCTGTTCGTCGAAAAAGCCAAGGAAATTAAAAAGCGTAAAAATTTATCAACAGAATTTCATAGCTACATTACGTAACATAATATGACCTGAGATTAAAATACCACCGAATATTTCATATCTAAGTCCACACTTTATCACATCATCTTCCTTACATTGGATAAGTACAGAACTAATAATACACCATCCTCTGATTTGAATTATAATTTAAAATATAAGAACAAAACACATGACCATTTTAAGACCCAAAACAAAACAACCCCCAACCTGGGCAGAGGAGAATCTTCTTATTCTAAGGCATGTCAAAAAGTTAATTAGAAGGCACCGGCGAGATTCGATCTCGCGATCTCCTGTTTACAATACAGGCGCTTTAACCAACTAAGCCACGGCGCCGTTATTGATATCGGCGCCGTTATTGATCTTTTAAGACAGTAGAAAGCTGACAATGAGCCACTATTGTCACCATCGCCCACTTCGGCATCTCAATATTATTATTCCTCCGAAATAGTTTCGTCGAATTTAGTGGACCAGTTAGTTATGAAAGGGTTATCAAAATCTTTTTTGTTGAAAAGGCCAAGGAAATTAAAAAGCCTACCATTTTATCAACAGAAATTCATAGCTAAATTACTACAGGTGATAAGATCTCAGTTTAAAATACCAACGAATCTTTAATATCTGCGTCCACACTTTGTCAGACCATCTTTCTTACAATAACCAAAAGGAGAGCTAATAATTCACCACCCTGCGATTTGAATTATAATTTAAAAACTAACAATAAAACACTTGAAACTTTTAGGACCCAAAAACAACAACCTGGGCAGAGGAGACTCTTCTTAATATTATTCATGTGAAAAAGTTAATAAGAAGGCACCGGCGAGATTTGAACTCACGATCTCCTGTTTACTAGACAGGCGCTTTAACCAACTAAGCCACGGCGCCGTTATTGATATCGTAATATCTTTCAGTACAGTAGCAAGCTGCGTTGAGCCACTGCTTTCTTTATCGTCCACTCCAACATCTCAATATTATTATTCCTCTGAAATAGTTTCGGTGAATTCAGTGGACCAGTTAGTTACGAAAGTGTTATCAAAATCCTGTTAGTCGAAAAATCCAAGGAAATTAAAAAGCCTACCAGTTTTCAGCAGAAATTTATAGCTACATTATGACATGTGATAAGATCTGAGTTTAAAATTCCAACGAATATTTAATATCTGCGTCCACACTTTGTTACACCATATTTCTTACAATGGCCAAGTGGAGATCTAATAATTCACAATCCTGAAATTTTAATTATAATTTAAAATCTAAGAACAAAACACTTGAACCTTTTAAGATCCGAGAACATCAACCCTCAATATGGGCAGAGGAGACTCTTATTATTCTAGGGCATGTAAAAAAGGTAATAAGAAGGAAACGGCGAGATTTGAACTCACGATCTCCTGTTTACTTGACATGCGCTTTAACGAACTAAGCCACGGCGCCGTTATATTTTAAGTACTATCTTTTGAGACAGTAGCAAGCTGACAATGGACCACTGCTTTCTGAATCGTCCAGCCCGGCATTTCAATATTATTATTCCTCCGGAATATTTTCGATGAATTGAGTGGACGAGTTAGTTATTAAAGGGTTATGAAAATACTTTTAGTCAAAAAAGGCAAGGAAATTAAAAAGCCTACCAGTTTATCAAAACATTTCATAGCAACATTACGTCAGGTGATATGATCTGTGTTTAAAATTCCACCGAATTTTTCATATCTTCGTCCACACTTTGTTACATCATCTTTCTTACAATGGCCAAATGGAGAGCTATTAATTCACTATTCCTCTGAACTGAATTTCCTCTATCCTGCTATTTGAATTATAATTTAAAATCTAAGAACAAAACTTGAATCTTTTAAGACCCAAGAACAACATCCCCCAACCTGGGTAGAGGAGACTCTTCTTAGCATGTAAAAAAAGGTAATAAGAAGGCTCCGGCGAGATTTGAACTCGCGATCTCCTGTTTACTAGACATGCGCTTTAACCAACTAAGCCACGGCACCATTATAGATAACGTAATATCTGTTAAGACAGTAGGAAGTTGAAAATGGGTTACTGCTTTCTGTAACGGCCATTTCGGCATCTGAATATTTTTATTCCTCCGAAATTCTTTCGGTCAATTAAGTGGACGAGTTAGTTATGAAAGGGTTATTAAAATCCTTTTAGTCGAAAATGCCAAGGAAATTAAAAAGCCTACAAGTTTATCAAAAAATATCATAGCTGCATTACGTCAGGTGATATGATGTGAGTTTAAAATACCACCGAATTTTTGATATCTGCGTCCACACTTTGTAACACCATCTTTCTTACAATGGCTAAGTGCAGAGCTAATAATTCACTATCCTTCGATTTGTTTAATAATAATTTAAAATCTCAGAACAATACACTTGAACCTTTTAAGACCGCGGAACATCATCCACCAACCTGGGCAGAGGAGCCTCTTCTTAGCATGTAAAAAAATTAATAAAAAGTCTCCGGCGGTATTCGAACTTGCGATCTCCTGTTTACTAGATAGGCGCTTTAAAAAATTTAGCCACGGCGCCGCTATAGGTATTGTAATATCTTTTAACAAAGTAGCAAGCTGACATTGGGCCACTGCTTTCTGTATCGTCCACTCAGGCATCTCAATATTATTATTCCTCCGAAACAGCTTCGGTGAATTGAGTGGACGTGTTGGTTATGAAAAGGTTATCAAAATACTTTAAGTCAAAAAAGCCAAGGAAATTAAAAATCCTGCCAGTTTATCAAAAAATTTCACACCTTCTTAAAGTCAGGTGATATGATTCTACCGAATCTTTCATATCTGCGTTCACACTTAGTCACACCATTTTTTTTTACAATGGCCAAGTGCAGAGCTAATAATTCACCATCCTGCGATTTGAATTATAATTTAAAATCTAAGAACAAAATACTTGAACATTTTTAGACCCAAAAACAACAACTCCCAACCTGGGCAGAGGAGAATCTTCTTATTCTTAGGCATGTAAAAAAGTTGATAAGAAGGCATCGGCAAGATTCGAACTCGCGATCTCTTGTTTACTAGACAGGCGCTTTAACCAACTAAGCCACGGCTCTGCTATTGATATTGTAATATCTTTTAAGACAGTAGCAATCTGACAATGAGCCACTACTTTCATTATCGTCCACTCCGGCATCTCAATATTATTGTTCTTCCGGAATAGTTTAAGTGACTTCAATGGACGAGTTAGTTATGAAAGTGTTATGAAAATCCTGTTAGTCGAGAAAGCCAAGGAAATTAAAAAGCCTACCAGCTTATCAACGGAAATTCATAGCTACATTACGTAAGATGATATGATCTGAGTTTAAAATTCCACCGAATATTTCATATCTAAGGCCACACTTTTTCACATCATTTTCCTTACAATGGCTCAGTGCTGAGCTAATAATTCACCATCCTGCGATTTGAATCATAACTTAAAATCTAAAAACAAAATGCTTGTAACTTTTAAGAAGGAAGAATAACAACCCCCAACCTGTGCAGAGGAGACTTTCCTTATTCTTATGCATGTAAAAGAGTTAATAAGAAGGTAACGGCGGGATTCGAATTTGCGATCTCCTGTTTACTAGACAGGCGCTTTAACGAGCTAAGCCACGGCACCGATATAGGTATCGTAATATCTTTTAAGACAGTAGCAAGTTGACAATGGACCACTGCTTTCTGTATCGTACACTCCGTTATCTCAATATTAATATTCCTCCGAAATAGTTTCGATGAATTGAGTGAACGAGTTAGTTATGAAAGGGTTATCAAAATACTTTTAGTCAAATATCCAAGGAAATTAAAAAGCCTACCAGTGTATCAAAAAATTTCATAGCTACTTTACATCAGTTATATTATACTACGAATTCTTTCATATATGCATCCACACTTTTCACAATATCTTTTTTATAATGGCAAAGGGCAGAGCCAATAATTCACCATCCTGCGATTTGAATTATAATTTAAAATCCAAGAACAAAACACTTGAACCTTTTAAGACCCAAGAATAACAACCCCAATCCTGGGCAGAGGAGACTCCTTTTTATTCTTAGGCATGTAAAAAGTTTATAAGAAGGCACCAGCGAGATTCGAACTCGCAATCTCAAGTTAACTAGACAGGAGCTTTAAGAAACTAAGACACCACGCCGTCATTGAGATCGTAATATCTTTTAATACAGTAGGAATCTTACAATGAGCCACTGCTTTCTTTATCTTCCCCTCCGGCATCTCAATATTATTATTCCTCCGAAATAGTTTCGGTGACATGAGTGGACTAGTTAGTTATGAAAGGATTATCAAAATCCTGTTAGTCGAGAAAGTCAAGGAATGCAAAAATTCTACCAGTTTATCAACAGAAATTCATAGCTGCATTACGTCAGGTGTATGATCTGAGTTTAAAATACCACCGAATCTTTCATATCTGCGTCCACACTTTGTCACGCCATCTTTCTTACAATGGCCAAGTTGAGAGCTAAACATTCACCATCCTGCGATTTGAATTATAATTTAAAATCTAAAAAGAAAACACTTGAACCTTTTAAGACGCATGAACTGTAAACATCAAAAGCAACAAACATATAAAAAATATCGAAAAAAATATTAAAAATATCTTTAGATTCACTGAGACCTGTCGGTAATCGATTAAACAATTCTTTTCGGTACAGAAAATTAAAACACATTCCATAGGGCCTGTTCACATAGGAGTCCGTTGCGTAGCGTTAAGGAAAAGATGACGTTGAGACGAAAATAAACCAATCATAGGCGTTAAAAATTTCATTGCTACTCGTTTGGAGGCCTATGATTGGTTTATTTTCGTCTCAACGTCATCTTTTCCTTAACGCAACGCAACGGACTCCTATGTGAACAGGCCCTAAGTCTCACGATCTTTAGGGCATACTGGACAAATATCATTAGCTGCAAGGTGACTCCATACAGGCTTAAGTGCTGAGTGGTACGGCCCTGAGGGTACGGCACCACGAGACTCGGTGTCCGATTTAGCTAGGTTCCATCTCCATTTTGTCCGAGCACCCCCAAGTGCGACATCTGGGGTGATCGTATCCTCTTTGACCTCATACAGGGACTTTCCGGTCAACAGATTGGACATGCACATATCCGTCTAGATATGGAGATATTTTAATTCGATCCGAGAACCCTCGGCACCGAAAGCCGATGCTCTACTACTAGGCTACTTCAGCCCCAGGTATATATTTACTTTGAATACTAGCAATGAAAAAATGTCTCGCTTACCATCTAGGGATGCGATATCGATGTCGATGTTATCAAAGCATCGATGTTTCGATAAAAACATCGATGTTCTAAACATCGATTTACTGAAGCAGATTTTTTTAAACATCGATGTTTTGTGCTCGATGTTTTACGTTGTTCGATGGTTGTTTTTTTTAATAAAAAAGCACCATAATAAAAAAAATCAACCACTCACCATAATTCTCTCACTCAGTAAATGCAAAATCACAAATTCTTTTAAATGATTTTGCCGTATACCTTATTGATATGAAACGAATCCTTTTCTCTTGTGTTACAGTTATGAACTTCAGAATTTTTTTTTTTTTGCAAAATTATTTAAGCCTCCTGGAAGTAAATTATTCTAAATCTTGTAAATTAATATGACTTGATATTTACAATAATTTTTCACATTAAACCAATTGAAATTAGGAAACATCGCGGTATTTTCTTTAAGACTCTGGTCCTATCAATTGTTTTTATAGCAATAATTTCTTCCTCAATTTTCTGGTAAAAGTAATAAAATGTATCATGGAAATTCTATGATATGCAACCAAGTTTGCCAAGTTACTCTAGCAACCAAGTTTTGGTGATTTGTGTCAACCCAATCAAAGAGTAAAATTAAATCACCCCCCCCTCCTCATGACTAACCAAAGTAACATTAATGTTAGAGGTTGCTAAACCAGTTTTAAAAAAATGGATGTTCAAAAACATCGATGTTTAAAAATATCGATGGTTTTTCGGCGATGTTTTATTAGCATCGATGTTTTAATATTGAATATTGAAGTTTCAAAATATCGATGTTCTGTTGTCGATGTCGCATTCCTATTACCATCTGAACTTGCTTTCGGCGAATCTCACGTGACTAAAACTTCACATTTAAATATTACTATGCATTTGTGTTTCATTTAGGTAAAAATTAACAAATATTAAAAGGGGATCTGGTACCTTTTAAAGGCCAAGAGACTCGACAAACATATCCCTAGTTTCAGTCATCAGTAGTTACGAAAATAATTTATTCAAAAATATGAATAATTTACTGTAAGTTAAAAACTCTTTCTTCTTTATAAATATGGCTCCCAATTTTTTTCTAGCTTTAAGAGAAATGTTTTAATTGTTTGAAATTTTAACTATTTTTTTTCCCTTGTTGTGCTATTGCGCACATATCACCAGAACAGTTGACTAGAATAACATGAAGTTTTATATACATCTATATATATAAAGGATGAAGTCCTGATTTATACATATACTAGCATTATTGCCCGGCGTTGCCCGGGTGGATATATAGATATAAAATATTTCATGCATTCCATCAACAAAATACTGGGCTGCACTCCCACTCTTCATGTTCATCTGGCCAGACAGAATGCGCTTAGCACGTTTCTACTGAAATGATATACAAACAATAAGAAAGAAAGAAACTTTGAGCCTGCGGACCTTCGTCTGATTTTAAGGTCATTCCCAACCCTCTTTCTCCCGCGCATTGAAATTTTACCCCCCCCCTCCGTCATCCTCAAACCACCCCTCTTAACGCAGCTAGTCGAGGGGAATCCACAGGGGGTAGATGCACCTCTATCGGGCACAAAAAACATTAAAAAATTAATTTAAAAAAAACTAATTGAGCCCCAAATTTCGTTTTTCCTGATTTAAGTTTCTCGGGTCCAAAACATTAACTGTGCCGAATTTGGTCCCGGTGGGTGAAACAGTCTATGATTCTATAGCGGACAAACAAACAGACAAGCTCTTTTATATATATAGATACACGTATCAACGCCCAAAAACTATTCGAGATACAGATATGAAATTTTAGGAGCTTATTACTTATGTACTGAAGGCGCCATTTAAGAAGCGATTTTTCGAAATTCATCCCACAAAGGGGGAGGGGGCAAAACATATCCCTAGTTTCAGTCATCAGTAGTTACGAAAATAATTTATTCAAAAATATGAAAATTTTACTGTAAGTTTAACACTCTTTCTTCTTTATAAATATGGCTGTCATTCTTTTCTATCTTGAAGAGAAATATTTTAATTTTTTGAAATTTTAAGTATTGTTTATTTCATTGTTATGTCACTGTGCGCATGGCATAATGTACGTATCTTTAATGTCTAAAGATAACCATTATGGAAACATAATGGAAACCTATTTGGAAACATCCAACTTGGATGATATGGCGGATTAACGCTGTAAATCCATCTCAGAGTTCATGACAGAAAACAATATCAAACAACGAATCAAGCCTATACCAAGATATCTATTTCTGATTCCTCAGGTCTATATTCCAGAGAAAGGCTCATTAAATTTAGTCTGAAGGGTACCTCGACTTTACTGGAATATTCACCCGTTTGAAAACTCCATTCCAAGCGGAAAAAGCTCTCTAAATTTTGAACAAATGAACTCTCTGAAAAAATGTCGAAGAGAAGTTACTGTTAATTTCAAATGTGTTCAAAATTTAAATGGCAAAATTTATCCTAGAAGTTTAAAACTGCTAAATAACTGATTCAAAGTCCCCAAAATGTTTCTTCAGAAGACTAAAGGAATGATTTAGTAAAAAAAATAAATAGCCACTTATTTTGTCAATAGATGCTGCCACTATGCAATCAAGGAGCCAGTAAAAGATAGCCTTCCGAGAAAACCGTAAAAGATCAAAAGGGACCATAGAGCAGTGTTTCCCAACCTTTTAAAGTTGCGACCCCCGTCAATGGATTCCACACATCCTGCGAACCCCCCCCCCCCACCCCACCCCCCAACCACCCAGCCTACATATTTTCCTTTAAGGGGACTCACTACCTTAAAGGGAACCCTTAAAACATTCGATTTTTTAAAAATATATATATGTTAAAGCCTGATCATTTCTGAGCAAAATAAAGCAAACCGCATGTAAATATTCCGCTTAGTTCCGTAGATATTGATATTATAAATATTTAATTACTGATCAAGTTTATGGTAAAAAAAATTTTAAACTCATTTTTCTCAAATGTAATTTTGCATCATTCCGCAACTGATATCTCAAAAAATATGAAACATAATTCAATGAAATTTTTATCACTGCATAATCATGTTATATTATTGCGTCTGAACTAGAATTATTGCAATCACTGTACATTTTGTTATTTTTTCAGGGGTAAATTAATGCAAAAATTTAAGGAAATTTTAAGTATGTTTTGAGCAGTTTAAAAAAAATTGAAAAAATATTTTAATGTTGAATTTTTTATGTTCAATTGTATTTTTAATTATTTATTTTAAATATAAAACAGGAATTATACATTTGAGTGTAAAATTAACTTCGTAGTTCTGCGCGCAAGCCAGTATACAATAAATTGCTTAAAAAACAAGGTATATCTAAAGTATTTAAAAAAATTATTTAAAATTATTTTGAGAGTTGAAAATTTGTTTATTAAAATAAATATATCAATTTATCATATACATAAAATTTGGAAAAATTGAGAGTAAGTTGAAATAGTTACAAAGAGTCAAAAAGTTTGAAAATATGCCTTATTTCCTCGACTTAAGGGTCGTGAGTCCCCTTAAGGTACCACCAGTTAAGAGTTACTTAGGTTAAAAAGAGGTCACTTAGAAAACAACACAACAATCATCATTGTGTGAAAATTGTTAAAAAGTGCATGTGTAAGAAGATAAATCAACTGTGTTCATCGAAGTGTCATAAAAGTTCACCATGGGGAAATAAATAAAGTTAAAATGTATGATGTGGGAGAAAGTTCGATTCAAAGACTAAAAGTTTGTCATTTTACTAATTTGTTTATTATAATTATTTAATAATAATAATAATACAATTGTTTTATAATAGTAATAAAATTTTTCAAACAATGATGATTGTTGTGCAGGTTTTAAGTGACCACTTTTTAACCTAAGTAACTCTTATCTAGTTCATATGTCCACTAAAGGAAGTTGTTGAGCATTGAAGTGAAAGGTAACCGAGCTCCATATGCAAAAACGTATGGTGCCCTGAAGTGAAGTGAATGGTCGACCGGGTGATCGTATAAAATGAAGTTCGCAGGACTGATGCGAGAGATTTTTTGCTAGTCATGTAGCCCTTTTTATATTGTTGTAACTGTAGTGTTTAGTCTTATAAATAAACGGTTTAATTTTTTAGTCTTGTAAATAAACGGTTTTAAACTATAAAAGTTTCCTCATTGAAATGGACTTTAGTTGAACACGCTCTCAAGACTATACGTATCTTCTACTGCTAGATGTCCCCGAACCAAAGAAGTACTGCTCAATTTCAACGGTAGGTGAATACGTCTTACGTATATCAGAACATAGAAGTTGGTGGTAACTAATTTTTTACAGAAGTACTTAAGTACCAATCTCTTTATCTGTCATTTTCAATAAGTCTTTACTACTTTGGGCTTATTGCAATAGGCCTGATTGAAACCAGGCTGTTGGAGCAAACTATTTCGAATTCTCTAACCAGCCTAAAGGTGTATGATCTCATTACAATAAGCCTAAAAATATCAGGCTTATTAGAAAATTGTCGATCACTTTCCAATTAGCCTGGCGCATTTCGCAAAATGACGGGCTCTTTGCAATAAGCCGGATTTGTCAATTCACTTACGACATATACACCCTAGGAACTTGAAATGTTTGAGGTATTGCGTGAAAAGGGTATATTCCGATGCACGCTGATTCTGGCTGTAAGACTGAAATGACCCCCGATTTTTTAAGTTATTTAACAAAGCTTATATATTCTACGATGCATAATATGTATATAGAACTGTGTAATTCTGTACAAACACTACACAGTGTATATATACAAATATACGGTGTATATATTCTATATATACACTGATTGTTTCCTAATATGTAAAGACATTACAGACTAGCTGAAATTATTACAGACTAGCTGAAAACCCGCACTTCGCTACAGAGTACATTCAAATTAAATACAACTGTCAACGTATGCAAGTAATGCCAAAATATAAATATATATATATATAATAAATACGACGATCAATGTATACAATTGATGTAAAAAATATATATATATCTTTATAAAAAAATCGTAAGGGATATTTTTAAAGACAAAATAATGTAGAAGAAAATATTCAAATTAAATGTAATAGGACATATTAAAGAATATAGTACAGTAAATATAGTACAGTTTGAGGAACATAATATCCTTTATTGTATTTTAATATTTTTTTGGGATAATGTCCAATCGTCTGCCGCATTATCAAGAAAAATTTTTTTTTTGTCTATTTAGTTGTTATGCATGTGACGATAAATTTATTTAAAGTACCCGAAAGAGAAATCACGTGATCAGCATTTAATAAATTAAATTCTAAACTTGAATCTTTAAAAATTCATCAAAAATCAGAAAATGAAAGTAAAGATTCGAAAAAGATTGCATTTTAAAGGAATTTTTATGATCTTTCTGGTGATATAAATTTTATAACCCTCAAATTGTTATTTTAAATGCAAACTTTAAAAAAAGTTACTAAAACAGCTTAAAAATTTAATTTGAAAAATCTAAGAAGAATTTTTCATAGATCTTTCTTAGTGCACCCCTACACTATAAGAAGAATCGCCATGCAAAATTTCAGCCCTTTAGGTCCAGCGGTTTGATCTGTGCGTTGTATGTCAGTGAGTCAATCCGTCAGTCAGTGAGTCAGTCAGCTACGGAACTGTTTTATATATATAGATAATATAGAATATATAACAGTGCTAACATATTCATTAATTGTAATATTCCCCTATATTACAATTAATATATAGGAATTACAATATACATTCCCATATATTAATTTTGGGAAAAGCTAAATGTTTTTCTGAAATTAATACATGGGAGTTAATTTCAGAAAAAGCCTTCCTGAAATTAATTTCCACATATATACTTGTGAGCTACACATGGTTAAATGCTTTCATTTTTAGTCAAGAGAGTGCCTATATATTACAATTATTATAGAATATAGAACAGTGCTAACATATTCTATATTAATTGTAATATTCCCCTATATTATGATTAATATATTGGAATGCATAAAATACATTCTCAGGCACACATTAATTTCGGGAAAAGCTAAAGGCTTTTTCTGAAATTAATATATAGGAATTTATGTCAGAAAAGGCCTTGCTGAAATTAATTCCCATAAATACACTTGTGAGCTGCACTTAGTTAAATGCTTTCATTTCTATTCAAGAGGATGCCTATATATTACAATCAATATAGAATATATAACAGTGCTAACATATTCGATATTAATTGTAATATTTCCCTATATTACAATTAATATATGGGAATTACAATGTACATTCCCGTATATTAATTTCGGGAAAAGCTAAAGGCTTTTTTTGAAATTAATATATGAGAATTTATTTCAGAAAAAGGCCTTCCTGAAATTAATTCCCATAAATACACTTGTGAGTTACACATGGTTAAATGCTTTCATATCAATTAAGAACTGTTACTATATAAAATAATACTTTTTATCACTATAAAATCTCCCGTTTGCTGAAAACTTTATTTACTGTCACTTTATATCGTGCACAGACACACAGACGAGCCCCCCCAAAAAATAAATCTGCAATTAATGTTCTTCCTATGGATGAAAAAAAATCATCTTTGACGTCGTTAGTCGTTATTTCCTTCCTGCGGTTTCAAATACTGTACCTTTTTTTTTGTCGCCAATTTTTTTTTGTTATCTACCGAAGAAAAAGAGTTATTTTTTATTTCTTTACACTAAGATAGCCTTTCCAGAACATAGAATGTGATACTTTCAATATTTTTTGTTTCCATTGTTGCTTTAAAGTGTTTTTTTCTCTGCTATGTAATGGAGAAGAATGACGGAATGAATATTAAATCTTATTATCACGACATGTTTCATGATGAACACTATCTTATGGTCTAGAAAAGTGGGGAGCAAATTTTTTTGACCCATTTTCTTTTCATAAAAATATTACGACCCAATGAAACTTTATTGGTTTTATATATATATATATATATATATATATATATATATATATATATATTTATTTATTTATTTATTTATTTAAATCGAGTAAATTTTAACAAATAACCGAAAAACGGAAAAAAGCAAATTTTGAGATGCTATTTAAAAAATTAATGAACTGTAGATTTTAGGTATTTATTTACTTTGCATAATAAGAATAACAGAAATGTCTTCCTTACTATCTACACTTGTTTTTTACCAAACCTCCTGGGACTAAAACACCATATTTAAATACTGAACATTCGTATTTCATGTACGTAAAAAAAGCATGATTAAAAAAGAGCAAGATTTCAAAATTTTAAGCTTCCTATTAAACATTGAAAATTATAAATTTCATTTATTTATATATTAAGCATTTATATTTCATTTAGCTAAAAATTACCATAAAATAAAATTAAAAAAGGAGCATGATTTTAAAATTATAAGATTCCTATTATAAAACATTGATCACTGTTTACTAGACAGGAGATTTAACAAACTAAGCCACGGCGCCTTCGACGATTTTACATCATATATGAACTTTGTGTTGATAGAATCTTTGTTATCGTGAAAATAGCAAGCACAAGGAAAGTTCTGAGTACTTTTCTTGAGAAAAACAAATTTCCAAAGGCACCGACGAGATTCGAACTCGCGATCTCCTGTTTACTAGACAGGCGCATTAACCAACTAAGCCACGGCGCATTCGACGATTTTACATCATATATGAACTTTGTGTTGGGAGAAGCTTTGTTATCGTGAAAATTGCCAGCACAAGGAAAGTTCTCCTGAGTACTTTTCTTGAGCAACAAAAATTACCAAAGGCACCGGCGAGATTCGAACTCGCGATCTCCTGTTTACTAGACAGGCGCTTTAACCAACTAAGCCACGGCGCCTTCGACGATTTTACATCATATATGAACTTCGTATTGGGAGAAGCTTTGTTATCGTGAAAATAGCAAGCACAAGGAAAGTTCTCCTGAGTACTTTTCTTGAGAAAAATAGATTACCAAAGGCACCGGCGAGATTCGAACTCGCGATCTCCTGTTTACTAGACAGGCGCTTTAACCAACTAAGCCACGGCGCCTTCGACGATTTTACATCATATATGAACTTTGTGTTGGGAGAAGCTTTGTTATCGTGAAAATAGCAAGCACAAGGAAAGTTCTCCTGAGTACTTTTCTTGAGAAAAAAAATTTCCAAAGGCACCGGCGAGATTCGAACTCGCGATCTCCTGTTTACTAGACAGGCGCTTTAACCAACTAAGCCACGGCGCCTTCGACGATTTTACATCATATATGAACTTTGTGTTGGAGAAGCTTTGTTATCGTGAAAATAGCAAGCACAAGGAAAGTTCTCCTGAGTACTTTTCTTGAGAAAAAAAATTTCCAAAGGCACCGGCGAGATTCGAACTCGCGATCTCCTGTTTACTAGACAGGCGCTTTAACCAACTAAGCCACGGCGCCTTCGCTGGTTTTACATCATATATGAACTATGTTGTGGTAGAATCTTTGTTATCGTGAAAATAGCAAGCACAAGGAAAGTTCTCCTGAGTACTTTTCTTGAGAAAAAAAAATTTCCAAAGGCACCGGCGAGATTCGAACTCGCGATCTCCTGTTTACTAGACAGGCGCTTTAACCAACTAAGCCACGGCGCCTTCGACGATTTTACATCATATATGAACTTTGTGTTGGGAGAAGCTTTGTTATCGTGAAAATAGCAAGCACAAGGAAAGTTCTCCTGAGTACTTTTCTTGAGAAAAAAAAATTTCAAAGGCACCGGCGAGATTCGAACTCGCGATCTCCTGTTTACTAGACAGGCGCTTTAACCAACTAAGCCACGGCGCCTTCGACGATTTTACATCATATGAATTATGTGTTAGGAGAAGCTTTGTTATCGTGAAAATAGCAAGCACAAGGAAAGTTCTCCTGAGTACTTTTCTTGAGAAAAAAAAATTTCAAAGGCACCGGCGAGATTCGAACTCGCGATCTCCTGTTTACTAGACAGGCGCTTTAACCAACTAAGCCACGGCGCCTTCGACGATTTTACATCATATATGAACTTTGTGTTGGGAGAAGCTTTGTTATCGTGAAAATAGCAAGCACAAGGAAAGTTCTCCTGAGTACTTTTCTTGAGAAAAAAAATTACCAAAGGCACCGGCGAGATTCGAACTCGCGATCTCCTGTTGAATAGACAGGCGCTTTAACCAACTAAGCCACGGCGCCTTCGACGATTTTACATCATATATGAACTTTGTGTTGGGAGAAGCTTTGTTATCGTGAAAATAGCAAGCACAAGGAAAGTTCTCCTGAGTACTTTTCTTAAAAAAAAAAGTTTCCAAAGGCACCGGCGAGATTCGAACTCGCGATCTCCTGTTTACTAGACAGGCGCTTTAACCAACTAAGCCACGGCGCCTTCGACGATTTTACATCATATATGAACTTTGTTGTGGAGAAGCTTTGTTATCGTGAAAATAGCAAGCACAAGGAAAGTTCTCCTGAGTACTTTTCTTGAGAAAAAAAATTTCCAAAGGCACCGGCGAGATTCGAACTCGCGATCTCCTGTTTACTAGACAGGCGCTTTAACCAACTAAGCCACGGCGCCTTCGACGATTTTACATCATATATGAACTATGTTGTGGTAGAAGCTTTGTTATCGTGAAAATAGCAAGCACAAGGAAAGTTCTCCTGAGTACTTTTCTTGAGAAAAATAGATTACCAAAGGCACCGGCGAGATTCGAACTCGCGATCTCCTGTTTACTAGACAGGCGCTTTAACCAACTAAGCCACGGCGCCTTCGCTGGTTTTACATCATCTATGAACTATGTGTTGGTAGAATCTTTGTTATCGTGAAAATAGCAAGCACAAGGAAAGTTCTCCTGAGTACTTTTCTTGAGAAAAAAAATTTCCAAAGGCACCGGCGAGATTCGAACTCGCGATCTCCTGTTTACTAGACAGGCGCTTTAACCAACTAAGCCACGGCGCCTTCGACGATTTTACATCATATATGAACTTTGTGTTGGGAGAAGCTTTGTTATCGTGAAAATAGCAAGCACAAGGAAAGTTCTCCTGAGTACTTTTCTTGAGAAAAAAAAATTCCAAAGGCACCGGCGAGATTCGAACTCGCGATCTCCTGTTTACTAGACAGGCGCTTTAACCAACTAAGCCACGGCGCCTTCGACGATTTTACATCATATATGAACTTTGTGTTGGGAGAAGCTTTGTTATCGTGAAAATAGCAAGCACAAGGAAAGTTCTCCTGAGTACTTTTCTTGAGAAAAATAGATTACCAAAGGCACCGGCGAGATTCGAACTCGCGATCTCCTGTTTACTAGACAGGCGCTTTAACCAACTAAGCCACGGCGCCTTCGCTGGTTTTACATCATCTATGAACTATGTTGTGGTAGAATCTTTGTTATCGTGAAAATAGCAAGCACAAGGAAAGTTCTCCTGAGTACTTTTCTTGAGAAAAAAAATTTCCAAAGGCACCGGCGAGATTCGAACTCGCGATCTCCTGTTTACTAGACAGGCGCTTTAACCAACTAAGCCACGGCGCCTTCGACGATTTTACATCATATATGAACTTTGTGTTGGGAGAAGCTTTGTTATCGTGAAAATAGCAAGCACAAGGAAAGTTCTCCTGAGTACTTTTCTTGAGAAAAAAAATTTCCAAAGGCACCGGCGAGATTCGAACTCGCGATCTCCTGTTTACTAGACAGGCGCTTTAACCAACTAAGCCACGGCGCCTTCGACGATTTTACATCATATATGAACTTTGTGTTGGGAGAAGCTTTGTTATCGTGAAAATAGCAAGCACAAGGAAAGTTCTCCTGAGTACTTTTCTTGAGAAAAATAGATTACCAAAGGCACCGGCGAGATTCGAACTCGCGATCTCCTGTTTACTAGACAGGCGCTTTAACCAACTAAGCCACGGCGCCTTTGCTGGTTTTACATCATCTATGAACTATGTGGTGGGAGAATCTTTGTTATCGTGAAAATAGCAAGCACAAGGAAAGTTCTCCTGAGTACTTTTCTTGAGAAAAAAAATTTCCAAAGGCACCGGCGAGATTCGAACTCGCGATCTCCTGTTTACTAGACAGGCGCTTTAACCAACTAAGCCACGGCGCCTTCGACGATTTTACATCATATATGAACTTTGTGTTGGGAGAAGCTTTGTTATCGTGAAAATAGCAAGCACAAGGAAAGTTCTCCTGAGTACTTTTCTTGAGAAAAATAGATTACCAAAGGCACCGGCGAGATTCGAACTCGCGATCTCCTGTTGAATAGACAGGCGCTTTAACCAACTAAGCCACGGCGCCTTCGACGATTTTACATCATATATGAACTTTGTGTTGGGAGAAGCTTTGTTATCGTGAAAATAGCAAGCACAAGGAAAGTTCTCCTGAGTACTTTTCTTGAGAAAAAAAATTTCCAAAGGCACCGGCGAGATTCGAACTCGCGATCTCCTGTTTACGAGACAGGCGCTTTAACCAACTAAGCCACGGCGCCTTCGACGATTTTACATCATATATGAACTTTGTGTTGGGAGAAGCTTTGTTATCGTGAAAATAGCAAGCACAAGGAAAGTTCTCCTGAGTACTTTTCTTGAGAAAAAAAATTTCCAAAGGCACCGGCGAGATTCGAACTCGCGATCTCCTGTTTACTAGACAGGCGCTTTAACCAACTAAGCCACGGCGCCTTCGACGATTTTACATCATATATGAACTTTGTGTTGGGAGAAGCTTTGTTATCGTGAAAATAGCAAGCACAAGGAAAGTTCTCCTGAGTACTTTTCTTGAGAAAAAAAATTTCCAAAGGCACCGGCGAGATTCGAACTCGCGATCTCCTGTTTACTAGACAGGCGCTTTAACCAACTAAGCCACGGCGCCTTCGCCTGTTTTACATCATATATGCACTTTGTGTTGGTAGAAGCTTTGTTATCGTGAAAATAGCAAGCACAAGGAAAGTTCTCCTGAGTACTTTTCTTGAGAAAAAAAAATTTCCAAAGGCACCGGCGAGATTCGAACTCGCGATCTCCTGTTTACTAGACAGGCGCTTTAACCAACTAAGCCACGGCGCCTTCGACGATTTTACATCATATATGAACTTTGTGTTGGGAGAAGCTTTGTTATCGTGAAAATAGCAAGCACAAGGAAAGTTCTCCTGAGTACTTTTCTTGAGAAAAAAAATTTCCAAAGGCACCGGCGAGATTCGAACTCGCGATCTCCTGTTTACTAGACAGGCGCTTTAACCAACTAAGCCACGGCGCCTTCGACGATTTTACATCATATATGAACTTTGTGTTGGGAGAAGCTTTGTTATCGTGAAAATAGCAAGCACAAGGAAAGTTCTCCTGAGTACTTTTCTTGAGAAAAAAAATTTCCAAAGGCACCGGCGAGATTCGAACTCGCGATCTCCTGTTTACTAGACAGGCGCTTTAACCAACTAAGCCACGGCGCCTTCGACGATTTTACATCATATATGAACTTTGTGTTGGTAGAAGCTTTGTTATCGTGAAAATAGCAAGCACAAGGAAAGTTCTCCTGAGTACTTTTCTTGAGAAATGTAATTTCCAAAGGCACCGGCGAGATTCGAACTCGCGATCTCCTGTTTACTAGACAGGCGCTTTAACTAACTAAGCCACGGCGCCTTCGACGATTTTACATCATATATGAACTTTGTGTTGGGAGAAGCTTTGTTATCGTGAAAATAGCAAGCACAAGGAAAGTTCTCCTGAGTACTTTTCTTGAGAAAAAAAATTTCCAAAGGCACCGGCGAGATTCGAACTCGCGATCTCCTGTTTACTAGACAGGCGCTTTAACCAACTAAGCCACGGCGCCTTCGACGATTTTACATCATATATGAACTTTGTGTTGGGAGAAGCTTTGTTATCGTGAAAATAGCAAGCACAAGGAAAGTTCTCCTGAGTACTTTTCTTGAGAAAAAAAATTTCCAAAGGCACCGGCGAGATTCGAACTCGCGATCTCCTGTTTACTAGACAGGCGCTTTAACCAACTAAGCCACGGCACCTTCGCTGGTTTTACATCATATATGAACCATGTGTTGGGAGAGTCTTTGTTATGGTGAAAATAGCAAGCACAAGGAAAGTTCTCCTGAGTACTTTTCTTGAGAAAAAAAGATTTCCAAAGGCACCGGCGAGATTCGAACTCGCGATCTCCTGTTTACTAGACAGGCGCTTTAACCAACTAAGCCACGGCGCCTTCGACGATTTTACATCATATATGAACTTTGTGTTGGGAGAATCTTTGTTATCGTGAAAATAGCAAGCACAAGGAAAGTTCTCCTGAGTACTTTTCTTGAGAAAAAAAATTTCCAAAGGCACCGGCGAGATTCGAACTCGCGATCTCCTGTTTACTAGACAGGCGCTTTAACCAACTAAGCCACGGCGCCTTCGACGATTTTACATCATCTATGAACTATGTTGTGGTAGAATCTTTGTTATCGTGAAAATAGCAAGCACAAGGAATGTTCTCCTGAGTACTTTTCTTGAGAAAAAAAATTTCCAAAGGCACCGGCGAGATTCGAACTCGCGATCTCCTGTTTACTAGACAGGCGCTTTAACCAACTAAGCCACGGCGCCTTCGACGATTTTACATCATATATGAACTTTGTGTTGGGAGAAGCTTTGTTATCGTGAAAATAGCAAGCACAAGGAAAGTTCTCCTGAGTACTTTTCTTGAGAAAAAAAATTTCCATAGGCACCGGCGAGATTCGAACTCGCGATCTCCTGTTTACTAGACAAGAGATTTAACAAACTAAGCCACGGCACCTTAGGTGGATTTACATCATCTCTGAACCATGTGTTGGGAGAGTCTTTGTTATGGTGAAAATAGCGAGCACAATGAAAGTTCTCCTGAGTACTTTTCTTGAGAAAAAAAAATTACCAAAGGCACCGGCGAGATTCGAACTCGCGATCTCCTGTTTACTAGACAGGCGCTTTAACCAACTAAGCCACGGCGCCTTCGACGATTTTACATCATATATGAACTTTGTGTTGGGAGAAGCTTTGTTATCGTGAAAATAGCAAGCACAAGGAAAGTTCTCCTGAGTACTTTTCTTGAGAAAAAAAATTTCCAAAGGCACCGGCGAGATTCGAACTCGCGATCTCCTGTTTACTAGACAGGCGCTTTAACCAACTAAGCCACGGCGCCTTCGACGATTTTACATCATATATGAACTTGTGTTGGGAGAAGCTTTGTTATCGTGAAAATAGCAAGCACAAGGAAAGTTCTCCTGAGTACTTTTCTTGAGAAAAAAAATTTCCAAAGGCACCGGCGAGATTCGAACTCGCGATCTCCTGTTTACTAGACAGGCGCTTTAACCAACTAAGCCACGGCGCCTTCGACGATTTTACATCATATATGAACTTTGTGTTGGGAGAAGCTTTGTTATCGTGAAAATAGCAAGCACAAGGAAAGTTCTCCTGAGTACTTTTCTTGAGAAAAAAAATTTCCAAAGGCACCGGCGAGATTCGAACTCGCGATCTCCTGTTTACTAGACAGGCGCTTTAACCAACTAAGCCACGGCGCCTTTGCTTGTTTTACATCATCTATGAACTATGTTGTGGTAGAATCTTTGTTATCGTGAAAATAGCAAGCACAAGGAAAGTTCTCCTGAGTACTTTTCTTGAGAAAAAAAATTTCCAAAGGCACCGGCGAGATTCGAACTCGCGATCTCCTGTTTACTAGACAGGCGCTTTAACCAACTAAGCCACGGCGCCTTCGACGATTTTACATCATATATGAACTTTGTGTTGGGAGAAGCTTTGTTATCGTGAAAATAGCAAGCACAAGGAAAGTTCTCCTGAGTACTTTTCTTGAGAAAAAAAATTTCCATAGGCACCGGCGAGATTCGAACTCGCGATCTCCTGTTTACTAGACAAGAGATTTAACAAACTAAGCCACGGCACCTTAGGTGGATTTACATCATCTCTGAACCATGTGTTGGGAGAGTCTTTGTTATGGTGAAAATAGCGAGCACAATGAAAGTTCTCCTGAGTACTTTTCTTGAGAAAAAAGATTACCAAAGGCACCGGCGAGATTCGAACTCGCGATCTCCTGTTTACTAGACAGGCGCTTTAACCAACTAAGCCACGGCGCCTTCGACGATTTTACATCATATATGAACTTTGTGTTGGGAGAATCTTTGTTATCGTGAAAATAGCAAGCACAAGGAAAGTTCTCCTGAGTACTTTTCTTGAGAAAAAAAATTTCCAAAGGCACCGGCGAGATTCGAACTCGCGATCTCCTGTTTACTAGACAGGCGCTTTAACCAACTAAGCCACGGCGCCTTCGACGATTTTACATCATATATGAACTTTGTGTTGGGAGAAGCTTTGTTATCGTGAAAATAGCAAGCACAAGGAAAGTTCTCCTGAGTACTTTTCTTGAGAAAAAAAATTTCCAAAGGCACCGGCGAGATTCGAACTCGCGATCTCCTGTTTACTAGACAGGCGCTTTAACCAACTAAGCCACGGCGCCTTCGCTTGTTTTACATCATCTATGAACTATGTTGTGGTAGAATCTTTGTTATCGTGAAAATAGCAAACACAAGGAATGTTCTCCTGAGTACTTTTCTTGAGAAAAAAAATTTCCAAAGGCACCGGCGAGATTCGAACTCGCGATCTCCTGTTTACTAGACAGGCGATTTAACAAACTAAGCCACGGCACCTTAGCTGGTTTTACATCATATATGAACTATGTGTTGGGAGAGTCTTTGTTATCGTGAAAATAGCAAGCACAAGGAAAGTTCTCCTGAGTACTTTTCTTGAGAAAAAAAATTTCCAAAGGCACCGGCGAGATTCGAACTCGCGATCTCCTGTTTACTAGACAGGCGCTTTAACCAACTAAGCCACGGCGCCTTCGACGATTTTACATCATATATGAACTTTGTGTTGGTAGAATCTTTGTTATCGTGAAAATAGCAAGCACAAGGAAAGTTCTCCTGAGTACTTTTCTTAAAAAAAAAGTTTCCAAAGGCACCGGCGAGATTCGAACTCGCGATCTCCTGTTTACTAGACAGGCGCTTTAACCAACTAAGCCACGGCGCCTTCGACGATTTTACATCATATATGAACTTTGTGTTGGGAGAAGCTTTGTTATCGTGAAAATAGCAAGCACAAGGAAAGTTCTCCTGAGTACTTTTCTTGAGAAAAAAAATTTCCAAAGGCACCGGCGAGATTCGAACTCGCGATCTCCTGTTTACTAGACAGGCGCTTTAACCAACTAAGCCACGGCGCCTTCGACGATTTTACATCATATATGAACTTTGTGTTGGGAGAAGCTTTGTTATCGTGAAAATAGCAAGCACAAGGAAAGTTCTCCTGAGTACTTTTCTTGAGAAAAAAAATTTCCAAAGGCACCGGCGAGATTCGAACTCGCGATCTCCTGTTTACTAGACAGGCGCTTTAACCAACTAAGCCACGGCGCCTTCGACGATTTTACATCATATATGAACTATGTGTTGGTAGAATCTTTGTTATCGTGAAAATAGCAAGCACAAGGAAAGTTCTCCTGAGTACTTTTCTTGAGAAAAAAAAGTTTCCAAAGGCACCGGCGAGATTCGAACTCGCGATCTCCTGTTTACTAGACAGGCGCTTTAACCAACTAAGCCACGGCGCCTTCGACGATTTTACATCATATATGAACTTTGTGTTGGGAGAAGCTTTGTTATCGTGAAAATAGCAAGCACAAGGAAAGTTCTCCTGAGTACTTTTCTTGAGAAAAAAAATTACCAAAGGCACCGGCGAGATTCGAACTCGCGATCTCCTGTTTACTAGACAGGAGATTTAACAAACTAAGCCACGGCACCTTAGATGGTTTTACATCATATATGAACCTTGTGTTGGGAGAGTCTTTGTTATGGTGAAAATAGCAAGCACAAGGAAAGTTCTCCTGAGTACTTTTCTTGAGAAAAAAAATTTCCAAAGGCACCGGCGAGATTCGAACTCGCGATCTCCTGTTTACTAGACAGGCGCTTTAACCAACTAAGCCACGGCGCCTTCGACGATTTTACATCATATATGAACTTTGTGTTGGGAGAAGCTTTGTTATCGTGAAAATAGCAAGCACAAGGAAAGTTCTCCTGAGTACTTTTCTTGAGAAAAAAAATTTCCAAAGGCACCGGCGAGATTCGAACTCGCGATCTCCTGTTTACTAGACAGGCGCTTTAACCAACTAAGCCACGGCGCCTTCGCTGGTTTTACATCATCTATGAACTATGTTGTGGTAGAATCTTTGTTATCGTGAAAATAGCAAGCACAAGGAAAGTTCTCCTGAGTACTTTTCTTGAGAAAAAAAAATTTCCAAAGGCACCGGCGAGATTCGAACTCGCGATCTCCTGTTTACTAGACAGGCGCTTTAACCAACTAAGCCACGGCGCCTTCGACGATTTTACATCATATATGAACTTTGTGTTGGGAGAAGCTTTGTTATCGTGAAAATAGCAAGCACAAGGAAAGTTCTCCTGAGTACTTTTCTTAAGAAAAAAAAATTTCCAAAGGCACCGGCGAGATTCGAACTCGCGATCTCCTGTTTACTAGACAGGCGCTTTAACTAACTAAACTACAGCGCCTTCGCTGGATTTACATCATCTATGAACTATGTGTTGGGAGAAGCTTTGTTATCGTGAAAATAGCAAGCACAAGGAAAGTTCTCCTGAGTACTTTTCTTGAGAAAAAAAATTTCCAAAGGCACCGGCGAGATTCGAACTCGCGATCTCCTGTTTACTAGACAGGCGCTTTAACCAACTAAGCCACGGCGCCTTCGACGATTTTACATCATATATGAACTTTGTGTTGGGAGAAGCTTTGTTATCGTGAAAATAGCAAGCACAAGGAAAGTTCTCCTGAGTACTTTTCTTGAGAAAAAAAATTTCCAAAGGCACCGGCGAGATTCGAACTCGCGATCTCCTGTTTACTAGACAGGCGCTTTAACCAACTAAGCCACGGCGCCTTCGACGATTTTACATCATATATGAACTTTGTGTTGGGAGAAGCTTTGTTATCGTGAAAATAGCAAGCACAAGGAAAGTTCTCCTGAGTACTTTTCTTGAAAAAAAAAATTCCAAAGGCACCGGCGAGATTCGAACTCGCGATCTCCTGTTTACTAGACGTGCTCTTTAACCAACTAAGCCACGGCGCCTTCGACGATTTTACATCATATATGAACTATTGTGTTGGGAGAAGCTTTGTTATCGTGAAAATAGCAAGCACAAGGAAAGTTCTCCTGAGTACTTTTCTTGAGAAAAAAAATTTCCAAAGGCACCGGCGAGATTCGAACTCGCGATCTCCTGTTTACTAGACAGGCGCTTTAACCAACTAAGCCACGGCGCCTTCGCTGTTTTACATCATCTATGAACTATGTTGTGGTAGAATCTTTGTTATCGTGAAAATAGCAAGCACAAGGAAAGTTCTCCTGAGTACTTTTCTTGAGAAAAAAAATTTCCAAAGGCACCGGCGAGATTCGAACTCGCGATCTCCTGTTTACTAGACAGGCGCTTTAACCAACTAAGCCACGGCGCCTTCGACGATTTTACATCATATATGAACTTTGTGTTGGGAGAAGCTTTGTTATCGTGAAAATAGCAAGCACAAGGAAAGTTCTCCTGAGTACTTTTCTTGAGAAAAAAAAATTTCCAAAGGCACCGGCGAGATTCGAACTCGCGATCTCCTGTTTACTAGACAGGCGCTTTAACCAACTAAGCCACGGCGCCTTCGACGATTTTACATCATATATGAACTTTGTGTGGGAGAAGCTTTGTTATCGTGAAAATAGCAAGCACAAGGAAAGTTCTCCTGAGTACTTTTCTTGAGAAAAAAATTTTCCAAAGGCACCGGCGAGATTCGAACTCGCGATCTCCTGTTTACTAGACAGGCGCTTTAACCAACTAAGCCACGGCGCCTTCGACGATTTTACATCATATATGAACTTTGTGTTGGGAGAAGCTTTGTTATCGTGAAAATAGCAAGCACAAGGAAAGTTCTCCTGAGTACTTTTCTTGAGAAAAAAAATTTCCAAAGGCACCGGCGAGATTCGAACTCGCGATCTCCTGTTTACTAGACAGGCGATTTAACCAACTAAGCCACGGCGCCTTTGCTTGTTTTACATCATCTATGAACTATGTGTTGGGTGAAATCTTTGTTATCGTGAAAATAGCAAACACAAGGAAAGTTCTCCTGAGTACTTTTCTTGAGAAAAAAAATTTCCAAAGGCACCGGCGAGATTCGAACTCGCGATCTCCTGTTTACTAGACAGGCGCTTTAACCAACTAAGCCACGGCGCCTTCGACGATTTTACATCATATATGAACTTTGTGTTGGGAGAAGCTTTGTTATCGTGAAAATAGCAAGCACAAGGAAAGTTCTCCTGAGTACTTTTCTTGAGAAAAAAAATTTCCAAAGGCACCGGCGAGATTCGAACTCGCGATCTCCTGTTTACTAGACAGGCGCTTTAACCAACTAAGCCACGGCGCCTTCGCTGGTTTTACATCATCTATGAACTATGTGTTGGTAGAATCTTTGTTATCGTGAAAATAGCAAGCACAAGGAAAGTTCTCCTGAGTACTTTTCTTGAGAAAAAAAATTTCCAAAGGCACCGGCGAGATTCGAACTCGCGATCTCCTGTTTACTAGACAGGCGCTTTAACCAACTAAGCCACGGCGCCTTCGACGATTTTACATCATATATGAACTATGTTGTGGTAGAATCTTTGTTATCGTGAAAATAGCAAGCACAAGGAAAGTTCTCCTGAGTACTTTTCTTGAGAGAAAATAGTTTCCAAAGGCACCGGCGAGATTCGAACTCGCGATCTCCTGTTTACTAGACAGGCGCTTTAACCAACTAAGCCACGGCGCCTTCGACGATTTTACATCATATATGAACTTTGTGTTGGGAGAAGCTTTGTTATCGTGAAAATAGCAAGCACAAGGAAAGTTCTCCTGAGTACTTTTCTTGAGAAAAAAAATTTCCAAAGGCACCGGCGAGATTCGAACTCGCGATCTCCTGTTTACTAGACAGGCGCTTTAACCAACTAAGCCACGGCGCCTTCGACGATTTTACATCATATATGAACTTTGTGTTGGGAGAAGCTTTGTTATCGTGAAAATAGCAAGCACAAGGAAAGTTCTCCTGAGTACTTTTCTTGAGAAAAAAAATTTCCAAAGGCACCGGCGAGATTCGAACTCGCGATCTCCTGTTTACTAGACAGGCGCTTTAACCAACTAAGCCACGGCGCCTTCGACGATTTTACATCATATATGAACTATGTGTTGGGAGAAGCTTTGTTATCGTGAAAATAGCAAGCACAAGGAAAGTTCTCCTGAGTACTTTTCTTGAGAAATGTAATTTCCAAAGGCACCGGCGAGATTCGAACTCGCGATCTCCTGTTTACGAGACAGGCGCTTTAACCAACTAAGCCACGGCGCCTTCGACGATTTTACATCATATATGAACTTTGTGTTGGGAGAAGCTTTGTTATCGTGAAAATAGCAAGCACAAGGAAAGTTCTCCTGAGTACTTTTCTTGAGAAAAATAGATTACCAAAGGCACCGGCGAGATTCGAACTCGCGATCTCCTGTTTACTAGACAGGCGCTTTAACCAACTAAGCCACGGCGCCTTCGACGATTTTACATCATATATGAACTTTGTGTTGGGAGAAGCTTTGTTATCGTGAAAATAGCAAGCACAAGGAAAGTTCTCCTGAGTACTTTTCTTGAGAAAAAAAATTTCCAAAGGCACCGGCGAGATTCGAACTCGCGATCTCCTGTTTACTAGACAGGCGCTTTAACCAACTAAGCCACGGCGCCTTCGACGATTTTACATCATCTATGAACTATGTGTTGGGAGAATCTTTGTTATCGTGAAAATAGCAAGCACAAGGAAAGTTCTCCTGAGTACTTTTCTTGAGAAAAAAAATTTCCAAAGGCACCGGCGAGATTCGAACTCGCGATCTCCTGTTTACTAGACAGGTGCTTTAACCAACTAAGCCACGGCGCCTTCGCTCGTTTTACATCATCTATGAACTATGTGTTGGTAGAATCTTTGTTATCGTGAAAATAGCAATCACAATTAAAGTTCTCCTGAGTACTTTTCTTGAGAAAAAAAAATAATTACCAAAGGCACCGGCGAGATTCGAACTCGCGATCTCCTGTTTACTAGACAGCCGCTTTAACCAACTAAGCCACGGCGTCTTCGCTAGCTTTACATCATATATGAACTATGAGTTGGGAGAAGCTTTGTTATCGTGAAAATAGCAAGCACAAGGAAAGTTCTCCTGAGAAGTTTCCTAAGCCACGGCGCGTTCGCTGGTTTCTTGTCATCTATTAACAATATGTTGGGAGAATCAAGAATTCTCCTGAGTACCTTTCAACAATTAACAAAAGGGTAATGTGATGTTAATCAAGATTTCGCAAAATCAAACTTAAAATGCTAGGTATCAAAAACATTGTTACGCTAGTAAAACCTATTTGGACCTTTGCTCTACTGTGCCTCTTCAAAAGTGGGTAAAGATAAAGTGCAAGGCAGTGGATGGGGTAAACAGAGGCGTAACTAGGCTGGGGCAACTGGGGCAATGTCCTCAAAACAGACAATTAAAAATGAAGTAATATTTCAGGGGTTCCAATTTGTGTCCTTGCCCCGGGGTCCCTAAATGCCTAGTTACGCCCATAAAGGTAAACTGACTCCATAATTCCCTGGAGTCATCAGAGACTGTAAATTGATTCGATACCTTTATTCATACAATAAAGATGTTTGAAAAGGCAGTTGATACCTAAAGCGAGCCGAAATTTAGCCACTACTTTTGTTTCTTCTACTCCAGATTCTCAATGTTACTATTCCAATTTACACTCTTTCTTGCAAACAAATTTTTAAAAACTGATCTGTCAAGCAATTCTACAGTAATAGTTTGAGGTAGTTAAAAGGGAACTATGGATTAGATAATTTTAGGAATGCTGCTCCTTTCTTTGAAGTGTTGGGCGTCTCCTGATTACCAGAGTATCCGGAAAAAATGTAATCTTGTAAGACTGGAACCTTCTTTAACAATATCATCTATATATTTCAGTTTATAGAGAATCTAGGCTCACTTCTACCCAGACTTGGGTGTATATAATTTGAAGTGGCTCTCTATTTGAATTTGAACCACACACATTTTATACATGAAACAATGTTTATTGAATTCGTTGCACATATAATTGGCTTTTACAGCAATAAGCATGCGTACTACTTGTACGGAATGTATAAACACAGCTTTCAAGAACAATATATTTTTATACTCTCGAACAGTAAGTCAAACCAGCAGTACTGCCATGTAAACTTCTGGCCCGCTAAGCACTAGCGCAGGATAACACCTTTTCAACCTTAACAACCTAACCTCCCCTTCATTAATGACGCTGCGTGGTATTTATACTAAGCGCGTATGCCGAAATTAGCATATCTGAAGCAGCTTCTTTAATTCATTAATTCAAAAGTTCGATTCTTGTGAATCGAATCTTGTGTATACCTTACACTGGCCTCCCTCGAAAAAAAATTAGGTAACTGAGGTCTGAACGGCTTCAGTTAACTAATTGAAAACGTGTGCTGGTCTGACTTTTTACATAATGGGTGACAAAGCCAAAAAAACCTTCCACACGTTGTGTGCAGGAAAAACGCCACTACCATTTTACAAAACTAACCACGAAGGGTCCAGGTGACACCATCAAACAGTGGATTTGCAGAGTTGCGGATACTGGGCTGGCCAACTGCGCCCTAAAAAACTTATTTTAATTTAAATTGACAACACAATTGCACAGTATGACATTTCTTGACTGTTTGTATCTGCTCTTCCCCAATCATAATGCACATGTGTTATGATTTGTGAAGTTAGTATGTTAGTTGTTTGTTATCTGTAGTTAGTATGTATTTTTTTTTCACTACATGTCCCCTTCAAAAATTTATAAAACAACAGTATGCCGTTTTTTTTTTTTTTTTTCAGTGCCTCACCACTTCCCCTCAAAATGTTTACAGTATATACACTGGGGGAACTGCAAACCAATTTGGTTCGGTTTTATTAAAGGGTGGGAGTTAGAATAAGAAAATTGATACAAGACTTGTTCCTCATGAATTCAGCAACTTCCTTGCACCAGTCTGTCCAATCCGTGGAACCTCTCTTGATGGTCGCAGTCCTAGTAAAGGGGTTCGTTGACCGTGTGGGCATCCTTCGTGCAGCAGGTCGTAGGTCCTGAGGCGCTGGTCCGGCTTGACGATGGACAGGAGGTCTCTTGGGAGGAGGCCAACCTTGCTGGGCGGCAGAAATCTTCCGTTTCCTGTATTTATGCAAAGGAACTTTAAAATTGTCATTCTTCCTTTTGATAACCTTGTGTACCTTATCAGCGACGCATTCATCCTTTGATGGAGTTTTTGTAGTGCACACTTTACCTTTCTTCGTACTTTTGCTTGTATCGGTATTAAATTTTAATGCAGATTCTATTTTTTCAACAACCTGACTCTGCTTTTCGTATTTGTGCTTATACGACTTCTTGTTTACCGCCTTAATTACTTCAGTATTAGCAGTTTTAATGCTGGAACCTGAAGGCGCTTTTTCACGTTTTTTATCCCCCTTAACTTTAGTTTTATCCTCTTTTGACGAAAAAGTCTCTTTGAAACTTGCGACATCAGAATCGTTATCATTTAAATTCTTTAACACTGCTTCAGTTTTAGGAAGATTAAGCTTTTCGTACTGGTGCGTTTTAATGCAACCTGCGTCTATAACTTCCGAAGCATCAGCTAAACTACTTACAGTATAACTCTGTGTCAACTTTTCATCCTGACTCTCAGTATGGTTTTCATGTACTTTATTTAAAACCATATTATCAACCTGGCCTACACAATCCTCATTCGGATGGAAACTTGAAATAATATCATCATTACCTAGCGAGTTCCTACTATCGTTTAAAGAATTTTTATTGTCGTCAACTAATAAGTATTCACTAACTTCCGTAACGCATACTTCGTCATCTACTAAATTTCCTTCATTAACAGATGTGTGAATATCATCTAAAATATCAGGTATAGCATCAATAATATCAGGTATAGCATTAATAATATCAGGTATAGCATTAATAGAAGTGTCCGAGGATTTATTTTCTAAACCACTAGCATTAGTATCGGCCCTATTTTCAGGAATTTGTACTGGAATTACCGCATTATTCCAGCTAGACTCACTTTCTTTATAAGCCACAAAAATACCCTGACTTTCACTATTCTCAAAATAATGATTACTGCTCGGACAAATAATACATTTGACCACACAGTTTCAACAGGTTGAACCATATCATGTGAATCAACTTGCCAGTGCAAGTAAGGTGCTTCCATATTATTTACTTTAAGAGCACTAATTTCATTATAACGCCGTGCGCTTCTATTATTTTGCCTGCGGTACTGCTTACGCTGCTGGTTTGAAACTCGCGAAAAATTTTGGCGCGGCTGTATAAAACTTCTCGTACCTGAATGACGGTACGGGGTAGCGAAGAAATGCCTATTGTCATGTTTAGCTAAAGCTTGAAGGAGGGTAACCTTGCTTGTAATTGTTTGATTATCTAAAAAATCTTGAACACTTGGCTTCAAACGTTGGATAACTATTTTTAAGATTACCGCTTCCGTTACCCCTTCTAAATATTCCTCACACTTGGAAATCTTTTCCGTAGCAAAATCTAATGCAGACTGACCTTCACATTGCCTTAGCGAATAAATTTCCGCTTCAATTTCACTTTGATTAAAGGTCTTTGGAAAAACGCTAAGAAACTGTTGCTTGAATGACGAATAGTCAAAAATCAGATTACTGCTTTTCATACACGTGTACCACTGAAATGCACTACCTCTTAAAGCGGCTAGAGCAATTTTAAGTTTATCCCCCTCTGGGGTGCATTGTTGCTGAAAGTAATGCTCAATTTTCTTTAGGAATTGGCTTGAGGGGCCGCCATTGAAGGTGGCTTCGAATGGCGCAAAATGCTGAACCATAATTACCCGAGGAAAATTTCCAGCAGGATTTTGTTCTACAACACTCATTTTTTAAATAGTATATAAGTACTTGCAACAATTTTATCAATATAAGTTCACAGTACACAGTTTTTAATTTCAATTATGTTGTTCGTTACAAATTTAACGCTAACTACCAGGGTATATATATTTTCCGGGCGCCAGTATAGAGAATCTATGCTCACTTCTACCCAGACTTGGGTGTATATAATTTGAAGTGGCTCTCTATTTGAATTTGAACCACACACAGTTTATACATGAAACAATGTTTATTGAATTCGTTGCACATATAATTGGCTTTTACAGCAATAAGCATGCGTACTACTTGTACGGAATGTATAAACACAGCTTTCAAGAACAATATATTTTTATACTCACGAACAGTAAGTCAAACCAGCAGTACTGCCATGTAAACTTCTGGCCCGCTAAGCACTAGCGCAGGATAACACCTTTTCAACCTTAACAACCTAACCTCCCCTTCATTAATGACGCTGCGTGGTATTTATACTAAGCGCGTATGCCGAAATTAGCATATCTGAAGCAGCTTCTTTAATTCATTAATTCAAAAGTTCGATTCTTGTGAATCGAATCTTGTGTATACCTTACAAGTTGCTAAGCCGACTCTTTGGGCAGTCCGTGAGAGAAAACTACTGCATCAATTTACTTCATATTGGTCTTAAACGAAAGATTGTAATCTGTAGAATTGCCAAATTTGGTTTTTGTAACCTCAATTTCAATTATTCAGCGATAATTTAGAATTAAAAATTGATTTCTGCGCATGCTCAGTGGTATGTTTCAATCATAAACACATTTATTTCGAGGAATCTTTCTAGATCTCTCTCTGCCATTTTCGTTTTTATGATAATTAAGTTTGTAAATATAAGATTAAACTTCGTGGAAATTGTTTATTTCGTGCTGTTTAATTAGCGATAATTTACAATTAAAAAATTGCTTTCCGCGCATGCTCAGGGACATTTTTAAATCTGGCTTTAGATTCTCACTAAACACGTTAATTTGTTTCTGCGAATTATTATGATTTTCAGAATTTAGCAATGATGTGTTGAGTATAATTTGTGTATTAGTTTACTATCTAGCCGTCATGTTTTGACTGGTATCAACTAGTATATTTTTAACATATAAAAAATATAAATAAAAATATTAAAAATATGTATTTATTAAATTGTTTTAGGGGAGAAAGGATTTTCAACATGGCATTTTTATTTATTTCCAATATTACACTCTATATACAAAATGAGAATATTTAATATTATTTTTTACTTCATTGAAGACACTTAGAATCCCCAAATAAGTATTCGGGGACAGTATAAGGCCTATCTATCGAAAAATTCTTAAAAAATTCTAGAATTTTCCAAAATGCTGCATGCGTACTTATTTTCTTCTGATTTCTTCCGAATTTCTCGGAATTGTTAATGGAAGTGTCATAAAACTGTGCACCATTCTTTGAAACCAAACATATTTTTTCAAATTTATAGACCACAAAATGAAGTAAACGCATAAAAAACATAAAAAAATAACAGGCAGATTGAAGAAAAAATTATCTATGGCTTTAGATTAATACTAAAAAAAATTAAGCGCACAATTATGTTTATATTTATAAGGTAAACTAATGATACAAAATATAAAGTTTTTAAAGGATATGGAATGCACAGGGAACATTTTGATAATTGCTGCATTTTTTAAAAAAGTTTTTCAAACAGAAATTATTCTGTTAAAAAATCCTTATTTTGGATTCTAATGGTCTTCAATGCATTAAACAAAATTAATTTTTCTCATCTATATATATATATATAACAGTTCCGTAAATGACTGACTCGCTGACATACAATGCACAGACCAAACCGCTGGACCTAAAGGGCTGAAATTTTGCATGGCGATTCTTTTTATAGTGTAGGGGTGCACTAAGAAAGATTTTTGAAAAAATTTTCTTAGATTTTTTTAAATTAAATTTTTAAGCTGTTTTAGTAACATTTTTTAAGTTTGCATTTAAAATAATAATTTGAGGGTTATAAAATCACGAGAAAGATCATAAAAATTGCTATAAAATGAAATCTTTTTCCAATCTTTACCTCCATTTTCTGATTTTTGGGGAATTTTTTAAGGATTAATTTTTAGAATTTAATTTATTAAATGCTGATCACGTGATTTCTCTTTCTGGTACTTTAAATAATTTTATCGGCACGTCATAACAACGAAATAGACAAAAAAATATTTTTCTTTCCTTGCTAATGCGGCAGACGATTGAACATTATCTAAAAAAATATTAAAATACAGTAAAAATGTGTTCCTCAAACTGTACTATATTAACTGTACTATATTCTTTAGTATGTCCTATTAGATTTAATTTGAATATTTTCTTCTACATTATTTTGTCTATAAAATATACCTTACGATTTTTTATAAATGTATTTTTTTACATCAATTGTATACATTGATCGTCGCATTTATTATAAATATATATATATATATATATATATATATATATATATATATATATATATATATATATATATATATTGGCATTAATTGCATACATTGACAGTTGTATTTAATTTGAATGTACTCCGTAGCGAAGAGCAGGTTTTCAGCTAGTCCTGTATATAGAGTTAAACATTGAAAATTAAAAAATTTGATTTTGAAGATCCCTTGTCCCGTTAAAGCACGTTTTCTTATTTAAATGATTCAGTATGATATTGTTCCGTTTACTTGAGTTCGTTAGAATTGAATAAGAATCTCTTCAGAAAGGTCACACAAAATAAATTTATTATTTTGTAAATTCTTCACGCGTATACACAAATTCAAACCTAAAAGACGTAACAACTGTCTTCTATACAGCAGAAAATTCTAAAAACACAAGTCAGGATACCAGAATTTTCAATACAATACACGCTATCTAACGCAGTTACAACACATTCGATTCTCACCAGGAAATTGAACTGAGTTTCAATACCAATGTCAGGTATATTTATAGATTTCCAAAACGGTCTCTATAGGTCAGTCACAGCTAGATATTTCTAGAAGCTTCCAGAAAGGTTCTGTCGGCAAGTTGGTGACCATTTGGCCCAATATTTCCAAAACTGGCGACCAAAATAAGTCCCTAAATCCATCGCCAATTTGGCGATAACTCCATATTTGACTAAATTCCCATAGACTCCCATGTTAAATACATAGCTATAGGAGCTCCTCCATAGAATCCATTTTAACGAAACAAAATACAATATTTACAAAATTCGTAACAATATAAATTTACTTTTGACTATTCGCGACCCCTCCAATTTTTTTCAAGACAGTTTGCGCACCACTGGTCTAGAAGAGTGGTGCGCAAACGTTTTTCGACTGCGACCCTTTTTGTTTAAATAAAAAATCACTCGACCCCTAATGGGCATTTTTGGGTGGTAGCAAATGTCTTTAAAAATTTAGGAAAATGTTCACACAAAAATAGAGCAAAATAAGAAAATTTTAACGAACTATTTTTAAAATCAATGAACTGTAGATTGTGGGTATATACTACCTCTGTATTACAAAAATTTAAAAAATCTCTTGCTTACTTTTTACACTAGATTTTGCCAAATCTCATGTTATCGAAACTTCATATCAAAATATTAGTATGTATTTGTATTTCATTTAGATAACGATTAACAAAAATAAAAATTTAAAAAAGACCATGATTTCAAAATTATAATTTTCTATATATTAAAACATAGAAAATTATAACCTTCGTTTATTGTATAAATCTATAATTACATATTTTTCTATAATTACATATTTCTATAATTACATACTTCTATAATTACATATTTTCCAAGTAAGAAAAAATGAATTAGAGGGGTCAGCCTAGACCTCGAATAATATTTGTTGAAATATTTGAGAGAGCTACTCTCGTATCATCTTCCGTGTTAAGACTTAATTGTTGTCGGTTTTTATAGCAACTAATTGTGAATACCCAGGTTCACGCAAATAGGTTTAAGCGAATAGAAACAATGTGAGTGTAGTTATACACCTTACATAAAAATATCATATCGTGTAAACTTTTAACATATGAAAAAATTAAATAAAAATATTAAAAATATGTAATTAATGGCAAAAACCATGTAAAAAATATATTAAATTTATTGAAAAAAACAATCCTTATTGTTGTAAAGGTTAAAAACTAGAGAATCTTCTAATGCAGACAGCAGGTACAATTACTCTTTTTTTCGAATTAAGAATATCCCCTTTTATTCGGTAAGCAAGAAGGCAAAAATGATGAGATACTTACAGAAAATGAATGGAGGTGTACCGTTTTCAACAAGAAACATCAACTGCAGGAACAAGCTGTTTTCTATTCAACTTAGGGCATCTTGGGAATCAGAAATATTACAACAACGGCTAAGTCATCATGAGATGATTACAGCAACAAACAACGTAAACAAGTAAGACAATCCAGTAAGCACAACCCAAAACAAAAATTGTTATGTGACCTTAGCATATATATATATATATATATATATATATATATATATATATATATATATATATATATATATATATATATATATATATACATACTTTTTTTACCAATGCGGAGGCACTTGTAATTAAACATTCGCCCTTACTACGCCACAGTTTTACTGCCCATTTTAATGTGGGGGCACCATATAGGCGGACAGCATTACCCCCTATGAAGGGACGACACGAACGGAGGCATTTATCGTGGTGCAACGCCGGGATTCGATATGAGCACCCTCAGCACCGAAACCCAGCGCGCTGTACCACTGGGCCGCCACAAGCCCAGCATTTATATATAACATGTACAGAATTTATATATAGCATTTATATATAACATGTATGATTCTAATTGGTCGACAGATGGGGGGAAAAATAAACATTTGCCACCACCGCAAAACCAATGAAAGAAACTTAAATTAAAAATGTGAAGCAGCCGATGGTGAAAAGACGTCATCGGTTAACGATATCCAACATTCGGGCCCCTTTTTCTCCCATACGTGGACCATATACATTCTACGTTTCTATAATTCTAAACACTATAATTAATAGGAAATTTAAAGCTTATTAACTCAATGATATAAATTAACTATCCCCGACTACTCTCCGGGTCGTGATCAACAAAGGGTCGAGAAAAAACTGGAGGGATCGCAGATAGTTTCAGGTCAATTCATACCTTTGATTTATTTAATTAAAAACATACTTTTAATTTTCAATAATTATTCACTTTCAGTGCTTTTATTTAAATTTTTTATATGTAAAAAATACATAATATTATCTATATATATAAAACAGTTCCGCAACTGACTGACTGACATATAACACACAGATCAAACCGCTGGACCTAAAGGGCTGACATTTTGCATGGCGATTCTTCTTATAGGGTAGGGGTGCACTAAGAAACATTTTTCAAAAATTCTTCTTAGATTTTTTTAAATTAAATTTTTAAGCTGTTTTAGTAACTTTTAAGTTTGTGTTTAAAATAATAATTTGAGGGTAATAAAATTTATATCACGAGAAAGATCATAAAAATTCCTTTAAAATGAAATTTTTTCGAATCTTTACTTCAATTTTCTGATTTTTGGTGAATTTTTAACGATTCATTTTTAAAATTTAATTTATTAAATGCTGATCACGTGGTTTCTTTTCTTTTTGTGATACTTTAAACTAATTTTGCGTCACGTGCATAACAACGAAATAGATGAAAAAATAATTTTTTCCTTGCTAATACGGCAGACGATTGGACATTATCCAAAAAAATATTAAAATACAGTAAAAGATATGTTCCTCAAACTGTACTATATTAACTGTACTATATTCTTTAGTATGTTCTATTAGATTTAATTTGAATATTTTCTTTTACATTATTTTGTCTATAAAAATATCCTTTACGATTTTTTTATAAATACTTTTTTTCGTTTCTTTTACATCAATTGCATACATTGATCGATGTATTTATTATATATATATATATATATATATATATATATATATATATATATTGGCATTAATTGCATACATTGACCGTTGTATTTAATTTGAATGTACTCAGTAGTGAAGTACTGGCTTTCAGCTAGTATTGTTATATAAGGTGTAAATCATTCTTCCAAGGCTATACATAAGTTGCTTTAATTATCTTTCAAATTATGTGTGTGAAACTCGGTTTTTAAAATTACTTGTAATAAAAACCATACAACATAGGACTTCAGTGTTAAGAATAATATTTAACACGGAAGATGATATGAGAGTAGCACTCTCAAATATTTCAAGAAATATTGAACAAATATTGTTCAACATCTATGCTAATCCTTCTTAATCAATTTTTTTATTTTAGTTTTATATAAATAAATCTTAGTTTTATTTAGATTTATTTATATAAAACTAAAGTTTTATATAAATAAAGTTTTTTGTTTCGATGTTGTGATATGTAGCTTATAATTTTGAAATCGTGTTTTTTTATTTTTATTTTTCTCAACTTTTACCAAAAAGAGGTAATTTTTACCTAAAAAAGGTAAGTAAGACATTCTTTTACTGTATTATGCAAAGCAGTACAATAAAAGAATAGGCCCTACAATAAAATAATGGCAAACATACACCCATAATATACAGTTCATTGATTTAAAAAACAAAATTGCCAAAATTTGCCTTTTTTTGTATTTTTGTGAATAATTTTCTGATTTTTAAAAAAAAAATTGCTACTACTAAAAAAAAAAGCTGTTTAATTTGGATCGATTGATTTTTTTATTTAAAATAAGTGGGTTGTAGTCAGAAAAATTTCCACTAGTCTTGAAAAGTGTTGTGCAATCTATGGGTCAGCCAATTTTTCTAGTGGTTGATTCATAGTAACCCACAGAGGGGTAGAGAAAAAAACTTTAGGGGTCGCAGATAGTTTGAAACATATTTATATCATATCGAATTATTTAATTAAAAACATGCTTTAAACTTTCTATAATTACATATTTTTAATATTTTTAATTATATATTTTATTCTTTAAAAAATTTATGATATGAAATTGTTGAATAATGTCACAATTGTAGAATAAGTTGTAAAGCAGACTAAACAATAAAAACTCCATCAACAAAAGGCCATATTTGCATTTTTTCCATTCGCTTCATTCCTATCTGTGGGTGAGTAGGTTTTCAGAATTAGTAGCAGTAAAAACCAAACAATGATCGAGACTTAAGGGGGCAAAGGACCTTCAACCTCGTTTCTTAAATTTTCAATAATTTACACTGCACATAAAATGATAATAATTAATATTCTTTTCTAGCACGTTGAGGACACTTAGCTTTCACAAATAAGTATTTTGTAAGACCAGTTTTTCAAAAAGTTCTTCAAAAATGTTAGAATTTTTTAAAAATACTCCATGCGCATTTATTTTCTCCTGATTTCTTTCAAATTTCTCAAGATTGTTTATTAAAGATTTGCCGCAAAATGGTGCATAATTCTTTGAAACCACGAATATTTTTCAAATTTAAGGACCATGAAATAAAGCAAAACGTAAAAAAAAATAACAAACAAATAAAAAAGTTACTTATGGCTTTAGAATCATACAAAATAAATATCAATGCACTTCTATCTATATATATAAAACAGTTCCGTAACTGACTGACTGACTGACAGATAACGCACAGACCAAACCGCTGGACCTAAAGGGCTGAAATTTTGCATGGCGATTCTTCTTATGGTGTAGGAGTGCATTAAGAAAGATTTTTGAAAAATTCTTCTTAGATTTTTTAAAATTAAATTTTTAAGCTGTTTAGGAACTTTTTTTAAGTTTGCATTTAAAATAATAATTTGAGGCTTATAAAATTTATATCGCGAGAAAGATCATAAAAATTCTTTTAAAATGAAATCTTTTTCGAATCTTTACTTCCATTTTCTGATTTTTGGGGAATTTTTAAAGCTTAATTTTTAAAATTTAATTTATTAAATTCTGATCACGTGGTTTATTTTCTTTTTGTTTCACGTGCATAACAACGAAATAGACAAAAAAATATACATCTTTTTCTTGCTAATGCGGCAGACGATTGGACATTATCCAAAAAAATATCAAAATACAGTAAAAGGTATGTTCTTCAAACTGTACTATATTAATTGTACTATATTCTTTAGTATGTTCTATTAGATTTAATTTGAATATTTTCTTCTACATTGTTTTGTCTATAAAAATATCCCTTACGATTTTTTTATAAATATATATTTTTTGTTTTTTTACATCAATTGCATACATTGATCGTTCTATTTATTATATATATATATATTTGGCATTAATTGCATACATTGACCGTTGTATTTAATTTAAATGCACTCCGTAGCGAAGTACGGGTATTCAGCTAGTATATATATATATATATATATATATATATATATATATATATATATATATATATATATATATATATATATATATATATATATATATATATATATTTATATATATATAAACTTTTATTTGAAGAAATTAAGATTTTTAAATGATTTGAGATTCACAATGAATTGATTTTTGCATTTTGTAGAATTTTTGAAAAAAATTTGAAAAACAGGCATTATTTTCCCAAAAATATCTTATTTTGAATTTTAAGGGTCTTCAATTGTACTAAAAATGAAATCAAATTATTCTCATTTTTTTTAACGGCAGGGCAAGGTTAAAAAGGAAATACAACCAATTGCACGTAGGTAACATGAAAGTAAATGACCGCAGTCATTGCCTTAGACAGTCTCTGGCACGCCAATATCGGATGGTCTGGGAGTCACAACCATGAAGATGCAGATGAGCTCTGATCATGGGTTACATAAGATTACAAAATGGACAGAAAGGCTGGGCTAATACGCTAATGCGATGGAGATGCAGTCACACAGACAGTCATTTCTCATTTTGTAAATAGAGTTAAACATCATCAACAAGTCATCAAACATTGGACAATTCATCAAACAAGTCATCAAACATGGAACAAATATTATCTGAGATCCAGGCTAGTCTCAGAAGTCTATTTTTTTCGATTTTAGATTTATAGAAGTAAATCAAGTTTAAAATTTTCAATATTTTAATATAAAGTTTATAATTTTGAAATCACGCTATTTTGTAATTTTGATTTTTGTTAATTTTTCACCTAAATGAAATACAGATATATATTAATATTCAAATATAAAGTTTTAGTCACAGGAGATTTGCCAAAAATTATTGGAAAAGTTAAGCCAGACATTTTATTGTTAATATGCAAAGTAAATATATACCGAAAATCTACAGTTCATTGGTTTTGTGAAAAGTTTGTCAAGATTTGCTTATTTTTTTCTGTTTTTTGTGAACATTTTGCTAATTTTTTTTAAAATTGTAACAACAAAAAATTTTCAGTGGAGTCGAGGGATTCACTATTTAATGCAAGTGGGTCTCGATGGAAAAATTTGTGCGTACCACTGGTCTAGAGAACCGTTTTTACGAACGTAAAACATTTTTCAAAATTTTACATTTCTTAGTAAAATATGCAATAAAATACTGGTATTGATATTTAACATGATTTATTCATTTATCTCAGACAACCACATTTACGAATGTAAAAACATTTTTTCGAGTTAATACCTATCTTTGTAAGAAAATGTAATAAATTACTAATAGTAATCTTTTACGGGATTTATTCATTTAGCTCAGACAACCACATTTCGAATTTAAAAACATTTTTTCGAGTTGATACATATTTTGTAAGAAAATGTAATAAATTACTAATAGTAATCTTTTACGGGATTTATTCATTTAGCTCAGACAACCCCATTTACGAATGTAAAAACATTTTTTTCGATTTGATATCTATCTTAGTAAGAAATTGTAATAAATTACAAATAGCAATATTTTATAGGATTTATTCATTTAGCTAAGAGAACCGTTTTTTACGAAAGTAAAAACATTTTTCAAAATGTTACATTTCTTAGTAAAAGATGCAATAAAATACTGGTATTGATATTTAACATGGTTTATTCATTTATCTCAGACAACCACATTTACGAATGTAAAAAGATTTTTTCGAGTTAATACCTATCTTAGTAAGAAAATGTAATAAATTACTAATAGTAATCTTTTACGGAATTTATTCATTTAGCTCAGACAACTACATTTCGAATGTAAAAACATTTTTTCGAGTTGATACATATCTTGTAAGAAAATGTAATAAATTACTAATAGTAATCTTTTACGGGATTTATTCAATTAGCTCAGACAACCCCATTTACGAATGTAAAAACATTTTTTTCGATTTGATATCTATCTTAGTAAGAAATTGTAATAAATTGCAAATAGCAATATTTTATAGGATTTATTCATTTAGCTAAGAGAACCGTTTTTACGAAAGTAAAAACATTTTTCAAAATGTTACATTTCTTAGTAAAAGATGCAATAAAATACTGGTATTGATATTTAACATCGTTTATTCATTTATCTCAGACAACCACATTTACGAATGTAAAAAGATTTTTTCGAGTTAATACCTATCTTAGTAAGAAAATGTAATAAATTACTAATAGTAATCTTTTACGGAATTTATTCATTTAGCTCAGACAACTACATTTCGAATGTAAAAACATTTTTTCGAGTTGATACATATCTTGTAAGAAAATGTAATTAATTACTAATAGTAATCTTTTACGGGATTTATTCATTTATCTCAGACAACCGCATTTACGAATGTAAAAACATTTTTTTCGATTTGATATCTATCTTAGTAAGAAATTGTAATAAATTACAAATAGCAATATTTTATAGGATTTATTCATTTAGCTAAGAGAACCACATTCATGAAAGTAAAAATATTTTTCCGAGAGGATATATTCCTTAATAAGAAAATGTAATAAATTACTGATATTGATCTTTAACATGATTTACTCATTTAGTTCAGATAACCACATTTACGAATATAAAGGAATTTTTCCGAGATGATATATTTCTTAATAAGAAAATGCAATAAATTACAAATATTAATTTTAAACATTATTTATTCATTTAGCCCAGACACCACACTTACGAAAGAAAAAACATTTTTCCGAGATATATTTTTTAATAAGAAAATAAAACAAATTGCTAATATTGATTTTTAACGTGATTTTTTCACTTAGCTGAGACAACCACAATGTAAAAGCAATTTTCGGAATGATACATTTCTTAATGTAAAATTTAATAAATTACTAATATTGATTTTTAACATGATTTATTCATTTGAGATCAGACAAGCTTACTACTGGCGTATTGGTTTTTGCAATTATTTTTATCTATCTATATATAAAAAACAGTTCCGTAACTGACTCATTCATTCACTGACTGACTGACATACAACGCACAGACCAAACCGCTGGACCTAAAGGGCTGAAATTTTGCATGGTGATTCTTCTAATAGTGTAGGGGTGCACTAAGAAAGATTTTTCAAAAATTCTTCTTAGATTTTTTAAATTAAATTTTTAAGCTGTTTTTGAAACATTCTTTAAAGTTTGCATTTAAAATAATAATCGGAGGGTTATAAAATTTATATCAAGAGAAAGATCATAAAAATTCCTTCAAAATGAAATTTTTTTCGAATTTTTACCTCCATTTCCTGATTTTTGGTGAATTTTTAAACATTAATTTTTAGAATTTAATTTATTAAAGGCTGATCACGTGATTTCTTTTTCTGGTACTTTCAATAAATTTATCGTCACGTGCGTAACAACTAAATAGACAAAAAAAAAAAATTTTCCTCTTTCTAATGCAGCAGACGATTGGATATTATCCAAAAAATGCATATCCCTTACGATTTTTTTATAAATATATATATATAGATAGATAGATATTTTACATCAATTGTATACATTGATCATCACATTTATTATAAATATATATATTTATGTTTTGGCATAAATTGCATACGTTGACCGTTGTATTTAATTTGAATGTACTCCGTAGCGAAGCGCGGGTTTTCAGCTAGTATATATATAAAACAGTTCCGTATCTGACTGACTCACTGACTGACTCACTGACTGACTCACTGACATACAACGCACAGACCAAACCGCTGAACCTAAAGGGCTGAAATTTTGCATTGCGATTCTTCTTATAGTGTAGGGGTGCACTAAGAAAGGTTTTTGAAAAATTCCTCTTAAATTTTTTTAAATTAAATTTTTAAGCTATTTTAGTAACTTTTTTTTTAAGTTTGTGCTTAAAATAATAATTTGAGGGTTATAAAATTCATATCACGAGAAACATCATAAAAATTCCTTTAAACCTGAATTTACCTGAATTTTCTGATTTTTGATGAATTTTTAAAGATTCATTTTTAGAATTTAATTTATTAAATGCTGATCACGTGATTTTTTTTCTGGTACTTTAAATAAATTTATCGTCACGTGCATAACAACTAAATAGACAACAAAAAATTCTTTCTAATGCCGCAGACGATTGGACATTATCCAAAAAAATATTAAAATACAGTAAAAGATATTACGTTCCTCAAACTGTACTATATTAACTATACTATTTTCTTTAATATGTCCTATTACATTTAATTTGAATATTGTCATCTACATTAGTTTGTCTATAAAAATATCCCTTACGATTTTTTTATAAATATATTTTTTTGTTTTTTTTTACATCAATTGTATACATTGATCGTCGTATTGATTATAAATATATATATATATATATATATATATATATATATATATATATATATATATATATATATATATATATATATATATATATATATATATATATATATATATATATATATATATATATATATATTTATTTATTTATTTTTTTGGCATTAATTGCATACCTTAGCCGTTGTATTTAATTTGAATGTACTCCGTAGAGAAGTGTGGGTTTTCAGCTAGTTTAATATAAACTAGCCTCAATGGCTCTAAGATTTAGCTCGCAAATATATAGTCCGTCGAAATACACGTAGAATATTTCAAATGAAGTACTAAAGTTATTTTAAGATTATAGAGATTTTGCACTTCTTCCCTTACCTTGGGTATGTATATCTTGAAGTGGCACTCTAAATAATTTCATTCAAACGCAGTTCTTACACAAAAACAATGTTTATTCAAGCATTTGCACATATATATATTTTCTTTTCAACGTAAGCAAAGAGTACTACTAGTACGAGATACATATAGCATTCATGCAAGGGAAATACAATTCGATATATTCACTTGTATAACTACTCATTCAAGAAAAATACACTTTGCAATACTCACAATAAATGAAAAGTCAACCAGCAGTGCTTCCACATAAACTTTGGACCAAACAAGAACTCGCATAGGTTTGAAGCAACCTAGCTCCTCTCGTAACACTTCGTTTCGCTTCGACCCTTTAATCTAGCTGCTTGATATTTATACCAACCGCGTATGCCGCAATTAGCATATCTTAAGCTGCTTCTTTAACTTTATTCACATAAAATTTCGATTATTGTGAATCGAATCTTATGTAAACCTTACAAGATTGGGTCTGATACTGTTGACCTTCCTATGATAATCAAATTTACATACATTTTTCTCGTATCTACTATATGAACATTTTATATGCGTTGTTTCATTACATTAACATTTTGAACTTTTTAATAGGGAAGAATTTAGATAAAATTCTTCTAGGGAAATTTCTTCCCTACTAGAGAAGAATTTTATCTTGAGACCTTTTATCTTATGGTTGTTAATTAGAGTAAAACTCTCCCTATTTGATAATATATTAAGACATTCAGAAGTCAAATCGGTTCAGTCCACTTTTTAAAATTTTTTCCATGTTTTTATTAACTCACTTTCTTGTTTGTGTGTTTGTGTGTTTGTCCCGTACAAATCCTGCAATCGATTTTTAACTAACTTCCCGACTAGCTAGACGTTTGAAAATTTTAGAATAGCTCAGAAAACGATGACAATGCATTCTTTTGATACTTTTAGCCATCATTAAGCAGAATTGAATCCATTTTCAGTTAATTTTGTTTTGTAGACTGGTGCAGCCATCTGTCGACCGGGGCGGGAACGAAAACTTAAACTCACGTTAACTTCCAATTAACTTCATTTTCTTCAAGTTGATGGGATAATTTCTCAAAAAAATTTTTAAAAAATATTTATTAATACATAGAATTGTCAAGTTTATATGATTCAACAGAAAATTTAAAAACATGGTATATAAAAAGTTCTTTTTTTCTTGTAATTACTAAAAATTTTAGTTTCAAAGCACTTGATGGACTCGTCACTTTTTGCATTCATAATAAATTTCCAAAATAATAATGATGAACACCACTCAGTGACAACATATTTTTGGGCCATTGAATAATAATTCGCTTTTTTACAAGAGCCAATCCAGTGTAGTCCATACTATAACGTAAATCGGTGCCATTCAAACGTAAGAGCAAGTACTGGATGATAACGGTCAATCGTTTAGTGTTGTTTTATCACAAGAAAAAGTAAAATAAATGAGTCAGTGACGGTCTAACTGCTGCAGAGGTAAGTACTTGGGAATTATTAAAGATTTTTTCAATTTTTTTCTGCAGTAAAAAAAATAATTCCAAGACTGAATTGAATGTTATTACTATTTTCACTTGCCAAATCGGTTAAGTTCCTTAGTCACGCAATAATTGTATATACAAGGTGCGCCCATAAAGTAACCGGACAAATTAAAAGATCAAACGATAAAATAAAAAAGTGAAAGAATAATCAACTGGCTTGAAAGAGTGACATCTCAACTCTTGTTAAAGCCTGTTTAAACTGGTTATTTAGTCTGGTTTAAAAGACTTTTTGAATAGGACTTTGCGGACGTGTTAATCAAACCAAGATCGTCTCCAACACTTCCCCTTTAAACTGGCAATATCCAATTCTCTGACAGTTCCTACATAGCAGAGTTTTATTTTCATAAATAAATAATCTCTCTACATATAAATGTATACCGGACAAATTAAAAGATCAAACGATAAAATAAAAAAGTGAAAGAGTAATCGCCTGGCTAGAAAGAGTGACATCTCAACTTTGGTTAAAGCCAGTTTAAACTCGTTATTTACTCGTTTGCATATCAAAATGCCGTAATAATTTTCATTTACTGAGAAGAAATTCTACAAGAAAATTTGCTTCGGAATGGAACAACGTCGTAACGTTAAATTTTGTTACAAATTAAGTAAATCTGCTACCGAAACTTTAGAGATGATTCAAACAGTATGTAGTGATGCATCGTTATCAAGAACACAAGTGTATGAGTGGTACAACCGCATTAAATGTGGGTGAGAAAGCATGAAGATGAATCGAAGACAGGGCGCCCTTCAACTTCAAAGAATGAGGAAAATGTGGAGAAAATTCGTTCTTCGGTAAAAGCTGATAGACGTGTAACAACTCAGCAACTTTCAGACATGTTTGGGATAAGCAAAGAAAGCTGTAGATTAATTTTAATTGAAAATCTGAAAACGAAAAAAGTTTGTGCTCGATTTGTGTCTCGGATTTTGTCAGTTCAGCCTTTACCGGTGGATATTTCACTGAAGACGAGGACGTAAATTTAACGATGTTATACAATTCTACATTTTCATCTTTTTGAAACAGCTTATAGTAGTTACTCATCTTGTGAAGAATATTTGAATTTTTATAAAGATTGCCAGATTCAAAGACTTGTAAATCAGCAGACAATATGCAATGTTTAAAGATTGAAAAACTGGTGTCTTTTCCCCAAAAAAATCAGAAAATGAAAATATACAGACAATTTTGAATAAGTATGATTTAACTAGCTGAAGACCCACACTTCGCTACGGAGTACATTCAAATTAAATACAACGGTCAATGTATGCAATTAATGCCAAAAATGTGTATAAATATATATATATATATATATATATATATATATATATATATATATATATATATATATATATATATACAGCATTTTCCGGATAGAGTATTTTCCGGGAATACACTGTATTTTCAATTTAAAAAAAAGAAAATTTATATTAAAATTAATGAATTTTAATGGCATTATCGCATTTATTATAACAAGTAATTTTAAGCATACATTACCACATGCGTCCTTAAATTTAATTACTGAAAAAGTCTATGAATTTTGTCCGAGTTTTTTGTTTGAAAAAGTGCTTTCTCTCATACGTCTCGCATCTTTGCAATGCACCAAAAGCCACTTCAGGCGTATTTTATTTAAAGTGTAATCCGCGTCGGATTGTTTCAAATTATTTTAGCTTTTCATCGTAGGAAGGTTTGTTGGTTTCTCCATCATGATCATTTCCATCTTCATCATCATCGTCTTCATCGAAATTCATTGGTGTATTGTTTTTATTTTTCACACTGTCCAAAATATCCAATTCAGTTAGTGTTTCCAAGGTTTCAGCTTCAGAATCAAGTGAAAGAAAATCATCAATCAGCACATCATCATTAATTTCTTCCTTTCCCCTTAGCTGTATCCACCTTCTTTTAAGTTCTTCTAAGAGAACATCGTCTTCGTCCCCCGTACTTGCCGAATTCTGATTGTTGACAAAGAATCCAGCTTTGACAAATCGGTTGCGAATAGAACGATGAGTGAGTGAGTCGACTGGTAAAACCAGTTCAAGGTCACTGATAACCATAAAATGTGTTAAAAGAAAGAATAAGTTTGAAATATTCAGAAATATTTTGAGAAAGATGGAGAAAAAAAAAATGGATCACATGAAAAAGTTCGTAAAATAGAGAATGCACTTCGCTATTTGGAGGTTATTTTACGAAGAAATTCGCAAAATGTTCTTGGTTCCAAGGAAAAGTTCGCAAAATAGAGAAATTCGCAAAATAGAGGTTCGTTAAATAGAGGTCCGACTGTATATATATTTATAATAAATAGGACGATCAAAGTATACAATTTATGTAAAAAAAAATATATATATATTTATAAAAAAAATCGTAAGGGATATTTTTATAGACAAAATAATGTACAAGAAAATATTCAAATTAAATGCAATAGGACATACTAAAGAATATAGTACAGTTAATATAGTACAGTTTGAGGAATATAATATCTTTTATTGTATTTTAATATTTTTTTGGATAATGTCCAATCGTTTGCCACATTAAAAAGAAAAAAAATATTTTTTGTCTATTTAGTTGCTATGCACGTGACGATAAATTTATTTAAAGTACCAGAAAATAAATCACGTGATCAGCATTTAATAAATTAAATTCGAAAAATTAATCTTTAAAAATTCACCAAAAATCAGAAAATGGAGGTAAAGATTCGAAAAAGAGCTCATTTTAAAGGAATTTTTATGATCTTTCTCGTGATATGAATTTTATAACCCTCAAATTATTATTTTAAATGCAAACTTAAAAAAAGTTACTAAAACAGCTTAAAAATTTAATTTTAAAAAATCTAAGAAGAATTTTTCAAAAATCTTTCTTAGTGCACCCCTACACTATAAGAAGAATCGCCATGCAAAATTTCATCCTTTATTTCCAGCGGTTTTGTCTGTACGTTGTATGTCAATCAACGATGAGTCAGTCAGTGAGTCAGTCAGTTACGGAACTGTTTTATATTATATAGATAATTACTGTGATTCGGTTTTATTATGATATATACATAGCCTTTTTTAAGACGTATCTTTACGTCTCATGAGGGAATTTATTTCGAATAATGCATTTGCTTTTTACGAATGAAATTTTTCAAATAGTACTTTTCCCAGATATTAAAATACAATATTTATGTGCCCGCAATATCTACCATGCGTCACACCTTGCGAATAGCGATTGCCTGTTGTTCAATTCCGATTTACCGATTAGTTCGGTTCCGGTTTAGCACTATGCAAAATGGCGCCTGGCCTTTGATACGCATGTCTGGATTTTACTATAAAACAACCAAGTCAGATCGTAGTATCATGCAAGGTTTTTCACAGCGGCTTTCCTTTTTTTTCTACTTTGTACTTTAAACTTTGCACTCTAAATTATTCTGCTTTCTTTTATTTAAAAAGCCTATGTAAAATAATTAATTTGCTCCTTTCACACTTGAGTTTATTTATATTTTCGTTTACTTTATTCACAATAATTGATAAATATGTACTATCAGGGCATACAAAGCATCTACAAGATAAGGACTGAACTTTCCACAATTTTTTTCCATAAACGCAACATCAAACAAAGATTAAAGAAGAAAACGTAATCCGAAAGGAAGAAATAGCGTTCTAAGCCCAATCACTGTTTTTCATCTCAGCTTGGAAGTGAGCCCGAGATTTTACGAAAGGAGAAAAAAGACAGCAAGTTTTATTTTAAAAATCACAGCGTAAAAAGAAAAACCCATTTCGTATCCCAGGATGGCAATAAATTATCTCATGCCATCCTAATCGGTTGAATTTTTGATATGAGACAAAAAAAAACGAAAGAAAAATCAACCGCAGGATTCATTTCGAAAGTTTTAATCTAAAACGATATCTCTGCTTGATAACACCTTTGCTGCTATCGAGCCACGTTAATCTATACATATAAAACAGTTCCGTAACTGACTGACTCACTGACATACAACGCACAGACCAAACCGCTAGACCTAAAGGGCTGAAATTTCGCATGGCGATTCTTCTTATGGTGTAGGGGTGCACTAAGAAAGATTTTTGAAAAATTCTTCCGAGATTTTTTTAAATTAAATTTTTAAGCTGTTTTTGTAACTTTTTTTAAGTTTGCATTTAAAATAAAAATTTGTGGGTTATAAAATTTATATCACGAGAAAGATCATAAAAATTCCTTTAAAATGAAATCTTTTTCGAATCTTTACCTCGATTTTCTGATTTTTGGTGAATTTTTAAAGAATCATTTTTAGAATTTAATTTATTAAATGCTGATCACGTGATATCTTTTTCTAGTACTTTAAATAAATTTATCGACACGTGCATAAAAACTAAATAGACAAAAAATTGTTTTTTTCTTTCTAATGCAGCAGACGATTGGATATTATCAAAAAAAAAATATCCCTTACGATTATTTATATATATATATATATATATATATATATATATATATATATATATATATATATATATATTTACATCAATTGTATATATTGATCGTCCTATTTATTATATATTTATATTTATTTATTTATTTTTGGCATTGAATGCATACATTGACCGTTGTATTTAATTTGAATATACTCCGTAGCGAAGTGCGGGTTTTCAGCTAGTGTAGAATAAAAACATAACAATAATAACAATACATATCAAAAATTATAAAATCTTTTTTACAGATCTTATAAGCCTCTATCAGCGTGTTGTATATAATAACCATTCTTTCTGTATTTAACTGAAAAGACGTAGACGAAATTGCCCATTGCCCTAGGTCACCATGAAGTGCCGTTAAATTGTCTCTGATAGATGAAAATAATGATTTCATAGAAATGTGGAATAAAATTTAACTTAAGATAATTTTCCTGTGTATTTGATACCAATCAGAATAAAATATATGACCGATTCTAGCAAAACTAAATTGCAGCAAATACTTTCCCAATAATATAAAGAAGTTGTTAAATATAAGCCCATGCAATTCGTTGTATAAACTTCCAAAGAATATATCATGAACTTTTATAATGTATTACATACATGTGTGTTATATTATGAAAGTAAATATTATTTTACATAAATACACTATATATTTGTATACTATTTATGCTAGCCCGAGTATATGTATATATATATATATATATATGTATATTACTCTATTTACAAAATGAGAATAATTAGTATTAATTTTTACTTCATCAAAGGTACTTAAATAGTATATATAAGTATTTTGTGGAAGCATAGCACTGTTTTTCAAAAAATTCTTCAAAAATGCTAGATTATTTTCAAAATGCTCCATACCCATAAATTTTCTTCTGATCTTTCCCAAATTTCTCAGGAATGTTATGTAAAGTTTTTGTCACAAAACAGTGCATCATTCTTTTAACCACATATAATTTTCGAACTTATAGATCATAACATAAAGTAAAGCATTCAAAAACATTAAAAAATAACAAGGAGATTTATAAAAATATATACTTATGGCTTCAGTTTCATAACCCAAAAAAAAATTCAGGTAGTCTCTTCTGACGAAACTACCGCAGGTTGTTAATATAAGATTATTTGTCGTTGCTTACCTCTGTTGTATGTATATATGTATGAATGTGTTATGTACAGGGTGGTAATAACACGTTCGTACATATGTACCATTCACACATATGGTACCATTATCCTACAGATTATATATATATATACAGGGTAGTCATAAAAAATCTTTGCCGATATATGGACGTCTAGCGGCAGTTCCGTTCAACCGATCGGGATGAGATTTGAGATATAGTTAATCAGAGGTATGAGTTAGGGATTCTGTGAACGGTAGGAAAGTGACGCTAACGGTTACGGTTATAGGTACAGAAACTCGAAATTTTCGAATGGCAACGCCCACTTTTTCCCGTCTCAAAATGCTCAGTGCATGCGAAAACCCTAAAACTCAATAATAATACACTGCGATAGGCCAACAAAACCATGATCATGGCACCCATGTAGAAAATGTGTAATCCAAATGAATGTTTTCTTTTGTCCGATCTGTGTTGTAATCAGTGATTGGTGTCTTGCCTCTGTTATATGCAAATTTCCTCCGTGCGCCCCGATCGTGTTTTGGTAGGCCGTTCGCAAAGCTGTTTTTTGTGCGTGCATAACGCGTCTGTTTTTTGTGATACACGTACCGTTCCAACACTACAAAGGGTTTTCGCGTGCGCTGAGCATTTTGCGACTTGAAAAAGTGGGCATTGCTATTCGAAATTTTCGAGTTTCCGTACCTATAACCGTAACCGTGAGCGCCACTTTGTTGCGGTTCCCAGAATATCGAGCTCCTACCTCTGAATAACTATATCTGACATCTCATCTCGATTGGTTGAACAGAACGGCCGCTGGAGGTCCATATATCGGCAAAGTTTTATTATGACCACCCTGTATATATGTATCTATATATATATGTACGCATGTATGTGTATATATATATGTATGTGAAAATTTTGACGTATTTTGGTACTTTTCTGTTTTAAGGGGGTACAGGACGCATAATTGTTCGAATTTTCGAAAAAAAAATTATTGCATTAAAATTTTTTTTTGTTCTTTTACGTTTAAAATGACATTTAAAACATGTTTCTATCTTAATTAGAACAGAATAAATTATTATTATTATTTTTTTTTTGCAACATTCTAATAGTAGCCAATCGTTGTTTAAACCTGTAAGTGCGTTTTTCTGCATGATCGGTTTTTTCCCCATTTCTCGTCTTTTAATTGTTATAAGTCAAGAACCGTTAAAAGATAAATGATTGAAACTTGGAACATGTCTTTTTCAACTATTTTAATTTAATTTAAATTCAGTAAATTTGAAAACAATATTTACTTTTTAAAATATGATTTTTTAAAAATAAGTTACATAGTTTTTTTTTTGTAATTTTTAATCTAAATACAGTTGGTTCTCTGTTTAACGACGCTCTACTTAACGACGATCTCTATTTAAAGACGATATTTCCCAGTCCCGGCCCCTCCGACGTTATGAGAAATGTCATATTTTCACAAATTCTGTTTAAGGGCGATCTCTACTTAAGGACGATTTTTTACGGTCCCTTGAAAGTCGTTAAACAGAGAGCCAACTGTATTTTTAATTTCTTTAAAAATTAATATTTCAAAAAATGCTGAATAAAAATTAAAACTTATATATTTCTGTTTAATTAAAAGAAAAAATTTTGAAATTCGACAAATAATATTTAAAGTTATAATGATTTTAAATTACCCAACTTTTATTAAAAATTTTAAATTTTAAAAATTTTTAAAACTTTTTGAGAAATTGTATGATGTGATTTTGTTTACAAATTATATGGTTGACCATCACAAAAAAATTCAAAATTTTAACTCAATAAATAACATTTTTTTTTAATGTGTCCCGGACCCCCTTAACTTCTTGCTGCTTGTCCAACTGATACAGACTGGTTTTGGCGCGCTGCCAAAATTATAACTCGTGAAGTACGGATGGATGGTTTTAGAATCTGAAATTTTTCTTTCCGGAGGACCGTTATGGAGGAACGTAATCCTACGTTAAATAATTCAATGCCCAATTATGTTTGTATATATATGGTACACTTATATAAAAAATTTAAGGTTTTTAAATTATATGGAATGCTAGTATTTTTCAAAATGAAAAATACTAGCATTTTTGAAAATGTTTGTGGAAAGTAGGCATTGTTCTGCCAAAAAATCCTTATCTTGAATTCTAAGGGTCTTTAATGCAGTAAAAAAAAGAATGTTAATTATTCCCATTCTGTATATAGAGTTCAAAGTTGAAAATTTAAAAATTCGAGGTTGAATGTCACTTGTTCCCTTTAAGGCTATATTGCTTCCATTCGCTTTTACCTACATGTGCGAGACTGGGTTTTAAAACTGAATAGCTATAAAAACCAAACAACGATGATACGAGAGTGGCATTCTCAAATATTTCACCTAATATTCAACAAATACTATCTGAGGTCCCGGTTCACCCTTGTCATTAATTTTTTTTTCTAGTTTAGCTTTTTATAGATAAACTAGCTGAAAGCCCTTACTTCACTACGGAGTACATTCAAATTAAATACAACGGTCAATGTATGAAATTAATGCCCCCCCCCCAAAAAAAAAAAAAAAAAAATTATATATATTTATAAAGAAATCGTAACGGATATTTTTATAGACAAAATAATGTAGAAGAAAATATTCAAATTAAATCTTATAGAACATACTAAATAATATAGTACAGTTAATATAGTACAGTTTGAGGAACATTTCTTTTACTGCATTTTAATATTTTTTTGGATAATGTCCAATCGTCTGCCGCATTAGAAAGAAAAAAAAATTTTTTTGTCAATTTATTTCGTTGTTACGCACGTGATTATAAATGAGTTTAAAATATCAAAAAGAAAAGAAACCACGTGATCAGCATTTAATAAATTAAATTCTAAAAATAATCTTTCAAAATTCACTAAAAATCAGAAAATGGAGGTAAAGATTCGAAAAAGATTTCATTTTAAAGGAATTTCTATGATCTTTCTCGTAATATACATATTATAACCCTCAGATTATTATTTTAAATGCAAACTTTAAAAAAGTTACAAAAACAACAGCTTAAAAGTTTAATTTAAAAAAAATCTGAGAAGAATTTTTTTAAACCTTTTTTAGTACACCCCTACACTATGAGAAGCATCGCCATGCAAAATTTCAGCCCTTTAGGTCCAGCGGTTTGGTCTGTGCATTATATGTCAGTCAGTCAGTTACGGAAATATTTTATATATATAGATGAAGTTTATGATTTTCAGCGTATCATTATGAAGCTTATAATTTTAAAATAATGCTCTTTATATTTTAATCTTTGCTTATTTTCATTTAAGGTGGCACATGACCTTGAAGCTCGGCGAAAGACTATAAGTATGGTCTAATTCTAACCACAATAACTCAAATAATATTAGAAAGAGAAATTTTCTTTCTTTATACATATAAAGTGCATATCTTTAAATATATCATATATAAAAATGGAAATTACAAATCAATAAATAATTTTCAAATTAGCAGTTTAGAATTTTACATGATTAACTGGTGATTAAAAGTCATAAAGTGCTGTGCGCATCATAAAATTGGGATATATGCTTACAGAAAATAATCAATGGTCAGAATACACTTGTTGTATATTTACCTGCAATTTAAAACGAAATAAATTGTAATAAATATTATTTAAATTAAAAATTGAGCATAAAATTTGAAAACTTATTAATACATTATTAAAAATTATCACAACTATTTGCATAATTTTCCCACATAAAAAAGTATTCCAGAATTACACATTTTTCTGGTTTTAAAATGTACATAGAGTACCATGAAATATACACATGAGTACAGTTTTATCAGAACAGTAATGCTGCACACAATATCAAAATTAACAGTTAATCATATAAAATGCTAAACTGTTAATTTGAAAATTGTTTAAGGATTTATAATTTCCATTTTTATATATGACATATTTAAAGATATGTTCTTTATATCTATAAAGAAAGAACATGTCATTTTCCAATTGTTAGCGATATGAACTAAGAATTACTTTAAGGGTCCGTTAATTACTTGCCTTTCCGAAGTTTGACGTCATGTTTTGCGTTTCCATTTTTAAGCCGATTCAAGTTAAGGTGATTCAATTTATAATTAAGCCGAATGACCGACGCAAGTTTCGTTTATATTGTGTCATGTTTGGCAAACTGCCGTGCGTCATATAATTAAATATAAAAGTCTTCAGTTTCCGGTAGATGGCGTATTTCGGAGAAGTTACGTAGTTCAACCCGATATTTGAATATCAGCTTTTCTCAGGAGTATAAAAGCCGTGAACACATTCAGGGAAGCATCAAGGAGCTTGTGCTTGAGCTGAGGAGGTAGTAACTGAAAGTTGTATCAAGCCTGCCTAGCTTAAGGTGACTTTTGTATCATTTCCGTATTAGAGCTCTATGATAGTCCATCACAGTATAGAAATAAACTGATTTTACGAAGTATTTTAATAGAAAAACGCAGCTTATATTGCCAGTTGTTATTAGTGAGAAGGAAGATATCAACATTGTTGTTTTAACTAATTTTTCAAATGAATAAATTTTTATTATGTTATTGTTAAAAGGCTTGTCATCTATACATTATTTTTGAGCATTTTCAAGAGTTTTAACGTATACCCTTTTTTATCAAACGTGACTTTTACTGCACATTTTTACTCTGCTATTTAAAGATATATATTAAAAGGATTATAAGAATTGTTGACGTGCATGTTTTACATGTACGCTAACACCAATGTTATTTGAGTATTTGCGGTTAGAATTACACCATATTTATAATCATTTCGTCGAGCTTCAAGGTCATATGCCCCCTTAAATGAAGTACAAATGCATATTAATATTCAAATATGCAGTTTTGGTCACACAATCTATGGCAAAAAACAAGTATAGATGTTAAGAAAGACATTATTTAAAAATTTTTATTATGCAATGTAAATATATATCCAAAATTGACAGTATATTGATTTTCGAAATTTTACTCAAAATTTGCCTATTTCGTTTTCCTATACTTTTTTTAACATTTTCTTAATTTTTTTTCTACTTTTAAATTGCTATACCAATAAATTTTCATTGGGGTAGTGTGATTTTTCATTAAAAGAAAATGAGTCACGGTAGACAAAAGTTTGCGCACCACAGACCTATGGAAACCAGGCATGATTCCAAAAATCATATTAGATATTCACACATCTATATATATATATATATATATATATATATATATATATATATATATATATATATATATATATATATATATAAAACAGTTCCATGACTAACTGACTGACTGACAGATAACGTACAGACCAAACCGCTGGACCTAAAGGGCTAAAATTTTGCATGGCAATTCTTCTCATAATATAAGGGTGCAGTAAGAAATATTTTTGAAAAATTCTTAGATTTTTGAAATTAAATTTTTAAGCTGTTTTTGTAACTTTTTTTAAGTTTGCATTTAAAATAATAATTTGAGGGTTATAAAATTTCCATCACGAGAAAGATCATAAAAATTCCTTTAAAATGAAATCTTTTGCGAATCTTTACCTCCATTTTCTGATTTTTGGTGAATATTTAAAGATTAATTTTTAGAACTTAATTTATCAAATTCTGAACACGTGGTTTCTTTTCTTTTTGTGATACTTTAAATTAATTTTGCGTCATGTGCATAACAACGAAATAAATTGACAAAAAATATTAAAATATGGTGAAAGATAAAATTTAACCACTAGACAAATGGAGATGGAAGTTTTTAAGAATTTAATTCAAATTAGTATGTTTTATGGATATTAAACATACAAATTAATTTGCATCATTGACCATTGTATTTAATTTGAATATTTACTTCTACATTATTTTGTCTAGAAAAATATCCGTTACGATTTTTTTATAAATATATTTTTGGTTTTTTTTTTGGCATTAATTGCATACATAGACGTCGTATTTAATTTGAATATACTCCGTAGCTTGTTTCGGGTTAACGTGTATTCAGCTAGCTTCCATGTAAAAACCTCCCGTGTTTTGCCGATTTAATTTTCTCGAAGCAGCGACTTCTAAGACATACTCTACCAAAGAGACTGCAAATCAAATTGCAGTATCAATGCTATAAATTCTGTTTAGTACACTAAATGTTCGTCGAAGCCCTTCTAATTCAGTAACGCTAAATTTTTCCCTTCAGAAATTTACAGTCGAGAAGGACCGGAAAACTACTAGACATCACATTCGGGCGGATAAACCGGTTTCACCAAAACACTTTCTACTCTGAGAGGTTTTTTTTGTAAATAGGAGGGTACACGCTTGTGGTTTCATACATTGCAACTAAAAGTAATGTAATAGTTTTGTCTCCACACCTGCATGAAAAGGCTACATTCCAAATTTTCTGCTCATCTGTAAACTAATTCCTTCACCGTCATATCAAGAAACGAACATTTGGAAAGTCAATACTCTTAAAGACCTTTGAAAAATATCTTTAAATCACTTTTGAATTTTGGTTGCGCGGTTGGATTTTTACTAGCGTAAATCAGGGGAAATGCTGCGCTAAAAACGATTACAAATGTGTAAAAAATCGCAAAATTTATGAAACATAAAATACTATATAAATATGTGAGATCACATTATAAACATAACATAAAATGCAAAAAATATTCGATGCGTTAGAGTGACGGAACCTTTATTTTACTGACTTTTGTAGGTTCTTGGGACTGCTCTATGCATATTCTGAAAACTACCAAATTATAAGTATCCATGCATTAAAAAAATTCCCAAGTACCAAGCAATATGATAATATATATATATATATATATATATATATATATATATATATATATATATATATATATATATATATATATATATATATATATATATATATATATATATATTAAGAAAATTTTAACAAAAAATCGAAGAACGAAATAAGCAAATTTTGAGAAACTATTTCAAAAATCTATGAACTGTAGATTTTGGGTATATATTTACTTTGCCTATATATATATATATATATATATATGCAGAGAGAGAGAGAGAGAGAGAGAGCGATAGATAGATAGATAGATATAATATCGTATCATGCAGTTCAGATGAAAGAGCATATAACTATATATATCCCAAGTTATAAGTAATCCAGAGTCAGCCACTTATAACTTAGTTAAAATTCAAGTTACAGGTAATCAGTTTGAGATTAACTTTTGAAACTGACTTTTTACGAGCTTCCCTTTCTGTCTGGAAAATTTTGAGACATCTTATTATGCCCATATTTTATTATAAATAAGCATATAATAAAATGCTGATATATAGCATCACTTAGATAGCATTATCATAATGTTCGTTAAAATAATACTTTGCATGAATTACGCTACAACTGTGTTGTGTGATTAAGGTCAAAGTTCTTACAAACGTGATTACAATCGCAATTAAGTTTTTCATTTTATACATGATTAATATGTTCGGGCTGAATATTGTGTTCAACAATAGAGTCAGCACAAAAATAAATTAGATATTACTGAAAACTTAATTAAAATTAAGCACTGGGAGTAATACAAGCAAACTTGAAAACTTCATGCACATTATTTGATTGCCTGCTTAACATAATGTAATTACTTATGAAGGTATGTTGAATATGTAATGGATGGACGCTTTAAGCTCGTGACACAAATATGGCGCTTAAAATTCAAGTCAAACATTCGCTTTGTATCGTATAGATATCATAATTGCTTCCATCTTATTTATGCAAATATATTTTCTCGCATTTCATTAGTTATCACTGTTAGTGTATTTAATATGAAGTTCATTACTTGCCCTGGGCAAACAAATTTAATCTTACTTTAACACTGACCATTTAAATATATCATATTTTATAGTCTTGTTAAGTTTTAATTCTATTTCTTTGATTTTTCTGTAGAAATGTCATTTGTAACCACTTTTAATTCTTTGTATTTTGTTCACAAATAAAATATGTTACTACTATGTTGAGGTATTGCTTTGGGTTGACCCCGTAGTTTTTAAAAGCTATTAAGCAATGGAAAACTTTCATAATGGAAATTTTTATTAATGATACATGACCAAATGTATACTTCTAACACCAATTTATCCCTATGGAAGCGTTAGTTTTAATGAAATTTCTTAACATACTAAAGTACTTTAAAATCGGAAGCCTTTTACAGCACAGGACTCACTTACTTATACTACACTATTATCTTCTATAATTTATTTATACATGTATATATATATATATATATATATATATATATATATATATATACACTCTTAGACAAAAAAAAAAAAGACGCACCAAGAAGGAGTTATCCGAATGGGACGAAAATAGGTAGATGTACTGTACATGTACAGAAAGACAAATGATTACAATTTCAGAAAAATTGGATGATTTATTCAAGAGAAAGAGCTTCACAAAGTGAAAAAGTCAATAACGCGTTGGCCCACCTATGGCCCTTATGTAAGCAGTTATTCGGCTTGACATTGATTGATAGAGGTGGCGGATGTCCTCCTGCGGAACATAGCGCCACATTCTGTCCTATTGACACATTAGATCGTCAAAATCCCGAGCTGGTTGGAGGGCCCTGCCCATAATGCTTCAAACATGCTCAATGGGGGAGAGATCCGGGGACCTTGCTGGCCAAGGTAGCGTTGGGCAAGCATGAAGACAAGCAGTAGAAACTATCGCCGTGAGAGGGTGGGCATTATCTTGCTGAAAAGTAAGCCCAAGTTGGCGTGATATGAAGGGCAACACAACGGGGCGTAGAATATCGTCGATGTACCGCTGTGCTGTAAGGGTGCCGCGGATGACAACCAAAGGTGTCCTGCCATGAAATGAAATGGCACCCAAGACCATCACTCCTGGTTGTCGGCCCCTATGGCGGAAGACAGTCAGGTTGGTATCCTACCGCTTTCCGGGGCGTTTCCAGACACGTATTCGCTGGTCATCGGAGCTCAATTCGAAGAAGGACTCATCACTGAAGACAATTCTACTCCGGTCAGTGACATTCCATGTCGAATGTGCTCGACACCACTGCAAACGGGCTTGTCGGTGTACAGAGGTCAATGTTAGTCGGTCAATGGTCCTGAGCTCGGTCCTCTTTCTCTGAGCAGCCTATGAATGGTCCTTGTGGTCACTGAGGCTCCAGTTGCACGTACAATCGATGATGATGAATCTGGGGCTGTGAGTGCTGCTCTGACGATTGCTCGGTCCTCACGTTTTGTCGTTTCTCTAGGCATACCGCTTCATTCTTGACGCTGCGTTCGACCATGGTTCACCCATTTCTGCCAACATCGTCTAATAGTGGCATCGCTGCTATCCAAATGTCGAATGATTCGCCGATCAGACCAACTGGCTTCTTTGAGTCCAACTACACGTCCTCTCTAAAATGCTGACATTTGCGCATAGTATTCGCACACCTGTATGCGAGGCGTAGCTACTGCCTACCTGAATACACGGAATGAAATTTGCAAAGAATTTATGACTTGGAATCGAAATTTCTACTCTTTAATATTCTGCCAGTTGCGCAGTTAAGATGCACTGCAGCGATACATGTTCATTCATTGGTCGCCAAACTTTAAAATTTTGCATTTTCCTTCGAAACCTATTTGCATATCAATTTGTGTCCAATTTGCATTACCCCTTTTTGGTACGTCGTTTTTTTTTTTTTTTGTCTAAGAGTGTATATATACTAATGTGTACTAACCCTATAGGATTCGCTCACATCAATGTTAACCTATGGAGAAAATGCGTCTACAATTGACAGCTCCATAAATGCTGATAATCCAATAAAAAGGTATTTTCAAACGGCCTCAACTTTTATGCACCTTGCAACACAATTCATTTTATAAATTGCGTCCAAGAAAGGAATTGGAGAGCGTTTAAAACATACTAGACCATATTTTTCCCCTAAAAATTCTAAATTTAAAATATTATTTTCCATTTTTTAAAAAAAAGTCCCAAGGTGTAATTTTTTTTTCTCTATTACGGAGTACAATTAAAAATAAAAAATTTCAATCCAAGTCGGCAATCAATGAACAGATTTTCTATATAGGTTTTGACATCGAGGTGAGCGAATTAAATAGTGTTAGTGCACAGTAGCCTTATCCAAACTTGCGCTCTCTAAAAGAGACAGAAAAATATGCATGCCTTAGCCAAGATTCGAGCGCAGGCCCACACGGTGGTAGTAATCGGAGGTAAACAACCATACAATATGGGCGGCACATATGTGCTATAAATAATGCTAGGAATTTCCACTTTTCAACCACGTCGATGATTGATTTACCTCACAGTTACCAAAATTAACTAACTAAATATTTTACGTATAGACTTCCTGAAGAAAATATTTACTCATTACTGAAAAACGGCCTTTTTTAGCAGAGGTTTCAGAAATTAAAATATAAAAAAGATGAAATACAATAATTAAGTAAAGGGGTCATCTACTATCGTTTAAACTTCCAGGTTAAATCTGCAGCAATCTGGATGGAAAACCCCCGTTCAGAGGTTTTGATTTTACCCTTTACTGCTTTTATCACTTGCGTATATTTTATACTTATGTTATATATATATATATATATATATATATATATATATATATATATATGTATGTATGTATATACCGGGTGGCCATGATTAAACTGACAGTGCTCACAGTGTTCTGTAGCGCGATCTATTTGCGAGAATGACGCCACATTTTGTAGGAAGATTAAACAAGACGGGGGACGAAGGATTCCGCGAAAAAATAAATTAGTTCCAAAAGTCACCGCTAGGGGAATATTTGGCGCTGTGTAATAGAAAATAGAGTGTTAACAAATGCAAATTAATACGGAATAAAATTACCTTTTATTATGCACTTTTTCTTATTTAGTTCAAGTGCAATATGGCAACACTTTTAAAAAGGCGTAAAATCTACATAAACACCGATAAAGTCTCGTGATCTGCAATATCACGTACGCTGAGCAGAAGAAGTTCTTTATTCAAATTTCACGTTACATCCATTGGCACAGTGCCAGCTGCTTGGGTTTTAAAAGGCAAGGTGTTACGTTTCGAATCAATCGGATTGAAAGTTTATGTGCAATGTCTCCTTCTTTAGTCGAGCGTGCGTTACTGGTCAAATTCTTTTACCTCAACCAGTGCAACGCGTCAGCCGCTCTTCGTGCTTTTAGAACGCACGAAAAAATGCGTAAGGGTAACGGTCCTGTGTCAGTTAATGGGCTAAAAGCAATGGTTGCGACGTTTGAGAAAACAGGTTCTCTGAAGTTTCAGTCAGGCAGAGGACGAAAACCTGTACCACAGGATACAATCGAAGCAGTTGCCACGGCGATTGTCGACAGAGGACCAGACAATATTGCTGCCACCTCTAGCGCTCGTGGATTAGCTCGGAATATGGATATGCCTTACAGTACGGTATGGAAAATCTTACGAAAGATTATCAACTTCTATCCGTACAAGATCAGCCGTGTACAGGAGTTACTGTACCCCGACCATGATAAGCGATTGACTTTTGCTCTCACCTTCCTTGCCAGAATGGAGGTGGATGATGCTTGGCCGTGGAAAATCTTATGGGGAGACGAGGCCCATTTTTACCTGCATGGAACTGTGAATACCCAGAACTGCCGAATTTGGGATCACAAATCACCACATGCAGTCACAGAAATTCCCTTACATTCACCAAAGGTAACTGTTTGGTGTGGGTTCACAGTGGAATTTATCGTAGGTCCATTCTTCTATGAGAACATTACCCCGACAGGACCGGAAACCTGTTCTGTTACCGGAGAGAAATATCGCCACATGTTGAACAGCTTTGTCATTCCGGCACTTCAGCAAAGACAATGCCTGGGGGAAATCATTTTCGTGCAAGATGGAGCCCCTCCACACGTTGCTGTACGGGTGCAACAGCTGCTGTGACAGAAATTCACAACAGAAAGAGTCATTAGCCGCTACTTTCCAACTGCATGGCCACCTCGGTCGCCTGATCTTACCCCATGCGACTTCTGGCTATGGGGTTACCTTAAGTCCAAGGTCTATCAAGGAGTGGTCCAGGACCTGGCTACGTTGAAGGATAACATATCACGGACTGTACGGGAGATTCCTGCAGACATGTTACTTTCTGCTGTTGTGCATACTGTGCACAGAATGCAATATGTGGTCCACAACAACGGCAGCCACATTGAACCTCATTTGAATGCAAAATAAAAGGTAATTTCCGTATTGATTTGCATTTGTTAACACTCTATTTTCTATTACACAGCGCCAAATATTCCCCTAGCGGTGACTTTTGGAACTAATTTATTTTTTCGCGGAATCCTTCGTCCCCCGTCTTGTTTAATCTTCCTACAAAATGTGGCGTCATTCTCGCAAATTGATCGCGCTACAGAACACTGTGAGCACTGTCAGTTTAATTATGGCCACCCGGTATATATATGTACATTTTATACTTGTAATTTTATAAGACTTACATTTTAATGTTTGTTATTGTGACTGTTTTTATATGATATATATTTCACCGATTTGATCATCTATATTTGACTAATTTTATCTTCTATATATGATTAACGCTACCTTCTATATTTTAGTGACTTTATCATCTTCAACATTTGCGTCATTCCTTTTAAATATTATATTATATTATATTATATTATATATATATATATATATATATATATATATATATATATATATATATATATATATATATACAGTGGCTGCCAAAAGTGTTCCTACACTTATGGTTTTCAATGAATAGGGGTCTATCCATTAATTAAAATGAATATTTCAGAATGGGTATTTAATAATAAGATGAATAATTTATTCTTAACAAAACTACATGAAATATTTTGAAAACATAGTAAAACTTTATTTTTAAGAAACCAGTAATCAAAAAGTAACAAAAACTTTATCTCACAAAAGTCATCGTACACTGGAATATTTTCGGATAAATTAATAATTAAAATTATCGTCTGGCGCTTTATTTATATTTTTGAATTGTGGTGGCATTTAAAATATCGTTTGGCTTTAATTTTTGCTTGCCTACTCCGTAATATTCTATTTATTATTTAAAAATGGCTCGTAGTTGTAAAGAAACAACAAACATCATTCGAAAATTGATTATTTTTCATCATAGTAGTGGTAAATCAGTTCGGTATCGTGCTAAATTACTTAATTTATCCCATTCTACTGTGCAGTATGTGATAAAACGCATTAAAGAAAAAAATTGGATCGAAAACAAGGTTAAAAAAAGGTCGTCTGGCAAAGTTAACAAAACGTGATCAGAGATTTATAATTAGAAAATTTGTGAAAAATCCACGTTTCAGTGCTGTAAAAGTTTCTGCAGAATTTAATGAAACGTTTTCTACTTCAATTTCCCCTGAAACTGTTCGACGAGTTCTCAGAGCAGCTGGATTACATGGGCGTTCTGCCCGTAGAAATTTTTTTGTGAGTGATAAAAACAGAAAGCTTAGGCTTTCCTTCGCACTATCAATGATAAATAAGCCCCAAACGTATTGGAATAATGTATTATTTGCCGATGAAAGGAAGTTTAACATTTTTGGTTCCGATGGGCGTATAATTGCATGGAGAAGAAAAAATGAGGAACTTAATCCCAAGAACTTAGCTTCGCCATAAGAGTTAAGCATGGCGGTGGAGGTGCCCTTAAGTGGGGGTGCATGTCAGCATCAGGACTAGGTAATTTGGTACTTATTGATGGCATAATGAATCATGCTGTTTATATAAATATTTTAAGAGACAATTTAAAATTATCAGCCCAAAATTTGGGTATTGGAAACAACTTTGTTTTTTATCAAGATAACGATCCTAAGCACACGGCTCTCAACGTTCGCCTCTGGTGTCTCTATAATTGTCCACAAGTTTTGAAAACAACAACTCAATAGCCAGATTTAAACCCAATAGAACATATTTGGAGAGAACTGGAGGTTCGAGTACGAAAACACGACATTCACACGAAATGCGAACTAAAAACAATTATGACGGAAGAATGGATGAACATTGATGCAGAAATTACAAAAGAACTAGTGCAATCTATTCCGAGACTTTTAAAAGCTGTTGTGGGTGCTAAAGGATATCCTACTAAATATTAATTTAACGAAAAATTAGAATATTTACTAATATGTAGAGATTTTTTACAAGTGTGCGATGACTTTTGTGAGATAAAGATTTTGTTACTTTTTGATTATTGGTTTCTTAAAAATAAAGTTTTACTATGTTTTTAAAATATTTCATGTAGTTTTGTTAAGAATAGATTATAGATCTCATTATTAAATACCCATTCTGAAATATTCATTTTAATTAATGGATAGACCCCTATTTCATTGAAAATCGTAAGTGTATGAACACTTTTGGGAGCCACTGTATATAATTAACTAATTTTATATGATTAACTGGGGATTAAAAATCATAAAATACTGTGCGCATCATAAAATTGAGGTATATGCTTTCAGAAAATAATTAATGGTCAGAATGTACTTGCAATATATTTCCTGTAATGTATAACCAAATAAATTGTAATAAATATTATTTAAATTAAAAATTGAGCATAGAATTGAAAAAATTATCACAATTATTTGCACAATTTTCTCACATAAAAAAGTTTTCCAGAATTACAAATATTTTGGCTTTAAAATCTAGAGTACCATGAAATATACATATGAGTGTAATTTTATCAGTTTCCTATTGATAGGTATAACGTAATGCCTGCACACAAACTCAAAATTAGCAGTTAATCATATAAAATTCTAAAATGCTAATTTGAAAACTATTTAAGAAATTATAATTTCCATTTTTATTTATGACATATTTAAAGATATGTTCTTTATATGTATAAAGAAATAAAATTTCTCTTTCTAATATTATTTGAGTTTTTGTGGTTAGAATTAGACCATATTTATAGTCATTTCAAGTTCGTCGAGCTTCAAGGTCCCGTGCCCCTTAAAACAACTAAAAACAGTTTGAAGAGGTCTTTAGTAAAAAATAAATAAATAATAAATAAAATTAATAAAGAAACAAACAAATAAATATACATATACAGTGGTACCTCGACTTACGAGTTTAATTCGTCCATGACGGAGCTCGTAACTCGAAATACTCGTATCTCGAATCAATTTTCCCCATTGAAATTAATGGAAATGCCATTAATTCGTTCCGGGCTACCCCCAAACACCGCAATTTTTTGTTACATGTTTTTAAATAAGAAAAATGTGCTTATAAATGATGAACATTGTATAAAAATGCAATACAATAGAATGTACTGCAATAAACTTGTTTTATTAAGCGTAATGTACAACATTAACCTTGCAGATTAGATTTGAAGATGCTGATGGAAGAGGAGGAGAAAGGCTGAACTGAATAATTAAATCTTATTCGTTGATTTTTGACCAAGGCCATTCCATTCCCTAGACTCCGTAGGGGTTCCAGTGTGGGGAGGGAATTGAAAATATTTCTCTGTGAGAGAGGTTGGACGCTGTTCGGTTTCGAAGGGCGACTCAAGTGTGGGCAGAGCAAGCTGCCCGGGCGATAATTGTTGAGTGTTAATCTCTCGGTTTAAGACTGGATAGTAGTCTTAGAATATTAATATACAATTGTATAATAATTTCACATAAAGATTGTAAATATTATGTGCTTCTCGGGTTCTCATTTGATGAGCACGTAACATGGCGTTCGCTTCTCAAACTAGCTGTGGGATATCTGAAGCTTGCTCGTAACCCGAATTTTAGCTCGTAACTCGAAGCAAAAAATCTGCCGAGAGAATGCTCGTATCTCGAAAAACTCGTAAGTTGGGTCACTCGTAAGTCGAGGTACCACTGTATATTTATATATATGATTTTAAAATTGCTTTGTAGGTTGTCATAATTTATAAACGATGTAAGACTCTGTTATAGTTATTTATGTATGAAAAACATTTTAACCTCACGTTAGAGAAGCTGAAATCTGAAGTGATAAAGTTGAATAGATATGTTCGGAATTCCACCGGAAACCAAAATTTTTGGACTAGTTTTGGACCAACTGCGTTTGTCAGGCATCAGAGTACTCTAGAGCAGTTGGGCCCACTGGGTTGAGACCCACGGTGACACAAAAAAGATTGAAGGGGGCGCGTATAGCTTAAAGTAAATTTATAGCATAATGAATTATTTAATTGAAAAATACTTAAAATTAACTATAATTACATATTTTGCAAAGATATATTTTATATGTTAAAAGATATATAGGATACTAGCTGAAGACCCGTGCTTCACTGCGGAGTATATTCAAATTAAGTACAACTGTCAATGTATGCAATTAATGCAAAAAATATACACATATATAATAAATACAACGATCAATTTATGCAATTAATGCCAAAAAAAACAAAAAATTATATTTATAAAAAAATCTTAACGGATATTTTTATAGACGAAATAATGTAGAAGAAAATATTCAAATTAAATCTCATAGAACATACTAAAGAATATAGTACAGTTTGAGGAACATTTCTTTTACTGAATTTTAATATTTTTTTAATAATGTCCAATCGTCTGCTGCATTTGAAAGAAAAAAAATTGTCAATTTATTCCGTTGTTATGCACATGACGCAAAATTAGTTTAAAGTTTCACCAAAAGAAAAGAAACCACGTGATCAGCATTTAATAAATTAAATTCTAAAAGTTAATGTTTAAAAATTCACCAAAAATCAGATCATGGAGGTGAAGATTCGAATAAGATTTCATTTTAAAGGAATTTTTATGATCTTTCTCGTGATATAAATTTTAAAACCGTCAGATTATTATTTTAAATGTAAACGTATAAGAATGTTACAAAAACAGCTTAAAAATTTAATTTAAAAAATGTAAGAAGAATTTTTCAAAAATCTTTCTTAGTGCACCCCTACACTATAACAAAAATCAACATGCAAAATTTCAACCCTTTTAGGTCCAGCGGTTTGGTCTGTGCGTTATCTGTCAGTCAGTTAGTCAGTCATTCAGTCAGTTACGGAACTGTTTTATATATCTATAGACTAGCTGAAAACCCGTACTTAGCTACGGCGTACATTCAAATTAAATACAACGGTTAATGTATGCAATTAATGCAAAAAATATGTATAAATATATTTATAATAAATACAACAATGAATGTATGCAATTGATGTAAAAAAAAACGAAAAAATATATTTATAAAAAAATCATAATGGATATTTTTATAGAGAAAATAATGTAGAAGAAAATAATCAAATTAAATCTAATAGAACATACTAAAGAATATAGTGCAGTTAATATAGTACAGTTTGAGGAACATATCTTTTACAGTATTTTAATATTTTTTGGATAATTTCCAATCGCCTACCGCATTAGCAAGAAAAAAACATTTTTAAATATACAATAAATAAATTTAAAGTACGAGAAAAAGAAATCACGTGATCAGCATTTTATAAATTAAATTCTAAAAAATAATTTTAAGCACTCCCCAAAAATCAGAAAATGGAGGTAAAGATTCGAAAAAGATTTCACTTTAAAGGAATTTTTATGATCTTTCTAGCGATATAAATTTTATTACCCTCAAATTATTATTTTAAATGAAAACTTCAAAAAAGTTACAAAACCAGCTTAAAAATTTTATTTAAAAAATCTAAGAAGAATTTTTCAAAATTCTTTCTTGGTGCATTCCTACACTCTAAGAAGAATCGCCATGCAAAATTTCAGCCCTTTAGGTCCAGCGGTTTGGTCTGTGCGTTGTATGTCAGTGTGTCACTCAGTCAATTACGGAACTGTTTTAAATATATAGATGATCTTGTTAAATAAGGTACCGAACGTTATTACAATAGTCAGCAAAAGTCAATAAATTATTTGGCAACATTTGCTAATTTCTTTTTTTCTTTTTTTTTTTTTTTTGTTAACAAAATTTGCTTCCACCAAAACATTTACATTGGGGTCGAGAGATTTTTTATTAAAAAAAAGTGGGTCGCAATCGAAAAAAGTTTGCGCACCACTGCTCTAGAAAGCAGCAAAAAAAAAAATCAACCAGCGACGAAACTTTTTCAAATTTATTTTATGCTTTGTTGCAACATTGCAAAAATGTTTTGGCTGTATTGTAAAATTAAGGAGCTCTTTTTTTTTACGTATTTCTTCGCCGGAAGTTTCTTGCTTTTAAGGATCCTGTGCACTAAATCTATTAGATTCGCTCACCTCAATGTTAACCTATGGAGAAATTCAAAATAGTAAGGCGACCACAGCTTTCGCTTATACGCCGTGTTGAACCTAAGTCCGCCTCTGCGTAGCAATTCCTGCATACTCAGACGGTGGTTATGCACCTATTAGGTTAATTTGTATGGGTCTGGGCGCCGGACGAACAGTATAGATCAGCCGACCAATTGGGACAACTAACCTATGGAGAAAATGTGTCTAGTATCGACAGCTCCATAAATGCTGATAATCCAATAAAAATGGTATTTTCAGATGGCCTCAACTTTTCTGCACCTTGCGATAGAGTTCATTTTAGAAATTTCGTACACCAAAGGAATTAATGAGCGTTTGAAACACACTACACCAGATTTTTTGTTCGAGCAATTTAAATTCTAAAATATTATTTGCATTTTAAAAAAAACGAAAAATGCCCAAAGGTGTGAAATTTCTTTCTCTATTTACGGAGTACTTTCTCTATTACGCTAATCTTTCAATCCAAGTGGGCAGTCCTTGGACACATTTACTCCATAGGCCGTCTGCACACGGAGCAACTCAAAAGAAACTGATAACTGACTCAAATCACAAACCAGTCCGTGATGAGTCGCAACCTATGTAATTGAATGGAGCCACACACACGGCGCAACTGGTTACAAACCCGTCCGCAACTGGTTACAAACCCGTCCGCAACTGGTTACAAACCCGTCCAACGGGTTTGTAACCAGTTGCGCCGTGTGTGTGGCTCCATTCAATTACATAGGTTGCGACTCATCACGGACTGGTTTGTGATTTGAGTCAGTTATCAGTTTCTTTTGAGTTGCTTCGTGTGCAGACGGGCATAGGTTAACATTGAGGTGAGCGAATTCAATAGGGTTAGTTCTCAGCTGCATTCGGGCGCGGTAGCCCAGTTGGCAAGAGCATCGGGACAGTGACCTGAACGTCCCTGGTTCGATGCTCGTCGCTGCAAATCCACCGCCTTGTTCACTAAGGGTGGCCGGGGCACGTAAAATAGGGAGTGACTACAATGTCCTCCAAGTTCTCAAATCTACCTCTGGTCAAGTGTTCCTGTCTCGTCACTTGACTTTGATCAAAATTACGGGAGCGGTCCGTTAGCCAAGTCGGACTCCGTCCCTTGTGGTGCTAATTCAAAACAGGAGCCGCACGGTCATCGCCCATTGTCTTCGGGACTTGATCTGATGTTGCTGTTGGTCAAGGGGCATAAGCAACAACAACAACAGCTACATTAATAATACGAAAGTAATAATAAAGGAATTGCACTGTATTTCACTAACTATAGAGTACCCATTAACTGCAATAGTGAATTTATAAGATTAATGGGCTTTTTACTTTCTCTTAGCGTGTTAAAAATCCTCTCATTTTTAAAATGGCACTCGAAGCATTTTAAAAAAAATTTAAATTGGAATTCGATCCTGGGAAGAAATATTTAATAGTTGATTAGAATTCATAAGGAGTCTAAAAAAAGTGGTATGACTCAAGTATCCACGCATTTATCTGGTCTGTAGGTATTCCAGCAGGCGAAGCTATGCTGATAGACTTTACTGGACAACGGCAGACACACAAAAGCCACGGAAAACGCTGTCTGCGTAGGATGTGTTGGCGCGTTAAAACTTTTAATTGGTTAGTTGAGATCATCTGACCTCGCACGTCAGATGAGGTGATGTTTCTGTTAATTTCTAGAACATAGCATCACACTGATTTTGAAAACAACTTTAGTCTTTACACGTGTATTAGGGATAATCTAATCGGTTACTTTGGTTATCTCTAGATCAGAATTTGGATTAAGGGGCGATAGTTTATTGGGTAAAACGAGAAAATTTCGAATAGGCGTTTTATTAATGAAAGTGAAATGAGTGAAATGATCATCTATATATATAAAGGAAGAAGTCCTGAGTTATTCACGTATCAACGCCCAGCAAAACCTATTGGAGATACAGATATCAAATTTTAGGAGCTTATTACTTTTGTGCTGAAGGCGTCATTTAAGAAACGATTTTTCAAAATTTTCCGTGTTTTTTACATATTCCTTCATATCTCAAAGAAGAAAATTGATATCCATAAGATTCTTGCTTTAAAATGTAAGAAACATGAATACCTAAAAACCAATTTCAGGATTTTTCAAAATTCGGCCCCCATGGGGGGAGGGGGCAAAATGTGTTTTTCCCATATTCCCTCATATCTCAAAGAAATAAAACAGATATCCATAAGATCCTTGCTTTAAAATGTAAGGAACTTGATTATCTAAAATCGATTTCAGGATTTTTCAAAATTGGGGCCCCAAGGGGGGGGGGGAGGGGGCTAAACGTGTTTTTCAGATATACCTTCAGATCTGAAAGTAGGAAACGGATATCCATAAGATTCTTGTTTTAAAATGAAAGGAAGACGATTACCGAAAAATCAATTTCAGAATTTTTCAAAATTCGCCCTCCAAGGGGGGGGAGGGGGGGGCAAAACGTATTTTTTACATATTTCTTCATATCTAAAAGAAGGAAATTGATGTCCATAAGATTCTTGCTTTAAAATGTAAGGAACATGATTATCTAAAAACAAATTTTAGGATTTTTCAAAATTCAGTCCAAGGGGGGGGGGGGGGGGGGGAGGGGGGATAAACGTGTTTTTACGTGTTTATCCCATATACCTTTATATCACAAAATAGAAAATGGATACCCATAAGATTCTTGCTTGAAAATGAAGGGAAGACGAATACCTAAAAATCAGTTTCAGGATTTTTCAAAGTTCACCCTCCAAGGAGGGGAGGGGGAGCAAAACGTGTTTTTTAAATATTCCTTCATATCTCAAAGAAGGAAATTGATATCCATTAGTTTATCCTTTAAAATGAAAGGAACGCGAAAACCTAAAAATCAATTTCAGGATTTTTGAAAATTCAGGGGGGCAAAACATGTTTTTCCCATATTACCTCATATCTCAGAGAAAAGAAAACAGATATCCATAAGATTCTTACTTTAAAATGTAAGGAACACGAATACCTCAAATCCAATTTCAGGATTTTTTAAAATTTGGCCCCGGAGGGGGGGGGGGGTTACCGTGTTTATTTACATATTCCTTCATATCTCAAAGAAAGAAACAGATATCCATAAGATTCTTGCTTTAAAATGTAAGGAACACGAATACATTAAAACCAATTTCAGGATTTTTCAAAATTCGGCCCCATGGGGGGGAAGGGGCAAAACGTATTTTTCACATATTCCTTCATATCTCAAAGAAAGAAACAGATATCCATAAGATTCTTGCTTTAAAATGTAAGGAACATGAATACCTAAAAACCAATTTAAGGGTTTTTTCAAAATTCGGCCCCAAAGGGGGTTAGGGGGACTAAACGTGTTTTTACGTGTTTTTTACATATTCCGTCATATCTCAAAGAAGGAAACAGATATCCATAAGATTCTTGATATAAAATGTAAGAAACAAGATTAAATGTAACAAACACGATCAATGTCACGATTTTTCGACATTCGCTTTAGATTTTGTAAAAATTGCTAGAAACAATCCAACAATTTATATTTTCTATATATCACTATTTTGAACACCAAATTGGTGGTAGGTGAAAAGAGAAAGATCAACCTTCATTAAATGAAGTTTGGAAAGGTGTGTGTGTGTGAATTGTATATATTTCGGTTGTTAGTACGTATACATCTAGAGCTCAGGTTAACTCCATTCATTTTTATTATCTTGGGCAACGTCAGGTAATTCTTTGTTTATGAAACCGGCGATTTTCACAAGGGTTTACGGGGAAGCCCTCAAACTCCTCGAAGGGCCGGGGTCCAGTGGGATATCAAAATTGAAAGAAACATTTTAATGCTGACATCAGCATGGGGAGGGGGGAGGGTTATTATAATATGCTGATGGGATGCTGACCAGTGGAGAGGGGTATCGATTGGCATAAAATACAAATATGCATATCATACAAGTAAGCTTTATTAAGGGTACACCCGTGCAACGCCGGGTATATAAAGCTAGTTTTAAAATAAACCTATTTAAAAAATATAACATTGCAAATAATACTTATTGTGTACTTAATTTTACCAACCCTAAATTAAATAATATAAATTTCAATAGTTCTTTTGATAAACTACGTGATATGTTTCCTGTAAAAGAAATAAAAATTAAACGTGCCTTTAAATGTACACTGCCTATGGGTAGACGTATATTTAACTATAATCAGGTATCAAAAAAATTTTCTCAATCTATCAATTTAAATTGTTTATGCCATCTGCCCAAATACAATAGTTATGTTGACACAGCACATGGTCATGTAATAACAGGAAATTCGGAACTAGTTGATAATTTAGCACTGCGTGAGTTGATGAATTTACGAACTAAATATAGATTACCTAGTACTTTTAATAATAAAAAATTATAAGTTTCTCAAATGTTGATTTGGATAAATTTATATATAAAATAGCTATTAATTATTCTATCCCAACAGAAGCCTTCAATCATTGGAAAATTAATTTACTTAAGCTTGTACATTCTAAACTACCTAATAATAGTAATTTCTTAAATAATTCCTATAAACACTTAAAAGAAGCTATAAAAACTCACAAGAATATTTTTTATAATAACTTATGTAGATAAAGCAGCCAACAATTATGCAATTATTTGTAAAAAATATTTTGCCATTTGTTTAAAAAAACAGCTAGACAATAGTGATATTTTTCAGCCTTTAAGAGAAACTACCTGTATTATTATTAAGAAAATTTTTGCAAAATACAAACTTCTAGGTATAACAGCAGATAACTATCTCTTTCCTTATATCACTTTAGTTCCTAAGTTTCATAAAACATCTATTGCTTTTAGAGCAGTAACCTGTGGTCACAACACTTATGCTACTACAGCAAGTGTTATTTTATTAAATTACCTTAAATTAATCTATAAAATAATAATTTCTGGTGTTTGTGGTATAATTGATAATAGCTTGAGTCTAATTAGAAAACTTCAAACATTAGATAATTGTAAATCAATTGTTACTTTTGATTTTAAAGATTTATTCAATAATATCAATATAAATGATTTAAATAGAGTAATAATAAAGTTAGTGCAAAATAATGTTCAATACTTAAACAAAGATATTAATCTTACTCATTTCAATAGGCTCTTAGATTTTATTACTAAACATAATTTTATCATACACAATAATAGTATATACATAGAAACTAAAGGTGTACAACAAGGTGGAAATTCTTCTAGTATGCTAGCCAATTTATACTTACACTAGTTGGTACCCGTCAAAACATGACGGCTAGATAGAAAATAAATTTTCTAATACACAAATTATACTCAACACATCATTACCAAATGCTGAAAATCAATGCGCAGAAACAAATTAATGTGTTTAAGCGGCCTCGTGCTTAGTGAGTATCTAAAGCCAGATTTAAAAATGTCACTGGGCATGCGCAGAAAGCAATTTTTTTAATTGTAGATTATCGCTAATTAAGCAGCGCGAAATAAACAATTTCCATGAGGTTTAATCTTATATTTCACAAACATAATCATCATAAAAATAACAGAGAGATCTAGAGAAACTCCTCGGAATAAACGTGTTTATCATTAAAACATGTCACTGAGCATGCGCAGAAACAGTGAGTTTCTAAAGCCAGATTTAAACATGCCATTGAGCATGCGCAAAAATCAATTTTTTAATTGTAAATTATCGCTAATTGATAGACATTTAGGTTACAAAAACAAAATTTGACAAATCTACAGATTACAATCTTTCGTTTAAGACCAAAATGAAGTAAATTGAGGCAGTAATTTTCTCTCATGGACTGCCCAAAAAGTCGGCTTAGCAACTTAAATATATAGATTATTTCGAAGTTGATAATATTAATAATATTGATAATAGCAACTACAAAATATTTAGATATATTGATGATATAATTGTAATTAATAAAAGTAATAATCATGTAGCCTTAAATTTTTACCCTCATAATCTGGAACTAATACAAAGTAGCCAAAATAATATTAAAGTAAACTTTTTAGATATTAACATTAAATTAAATTCTCATTGCAATTCTACTTTTGACTTATATGATAAAAGATCAGATTATGATTTTAATATTGTTAAATTTCAAAATTACCTAACTTGTTTACATAAATCTGTTTTTACTAACATTATTGTAAATCAGCTAGTACGTATAAATAGGCTTTGTTCTAAAGACAATAGGAATAAGCATATTTTAGACTTGTTAGTTGTGCTAAAATGTAATTATTACCCCGATAGTCTTTCCAAGCACATAATTGGTTGTTTTAGATTTAATGAATAGCTTATTCTGTTGCAATTAATTAGTAATACAAACTAATAAGATAAATTAGTGAAAATAACTACTAAAAATTAAAATTAATTAATAATAATTAAATTCTTAAGTAAAAATAATATTAAATAATAAATAATAATATATTACTCTTAGTAATAATAAAAAAATGATTTAATTTAGGTTTATTACTATGGAGACTGTGTTATATGTCCTATAACACAGTCTCCATAGTAAGTCTGCTTTTGTGTTTCCATTTGCTCCATGGTTGCCAGTTTTGTGACGTCAGTCTTCTTGCGGCTTCCTATTCTTAACTTCCACTTTGTCTAGTGCCAGGCTTGGAGTTCTTTGATTAAGTAACTATTTATTCAATTCTTCTGTTTCTAATGGATTGTACGGTGTCTAAATATGTTTATTGTTTAGATCATACTTATCAGAAACAATCCATTGGTTTTTAGACAGTATCGGCACCGCTGATGAAGAGATGCTGTCTAAAACCTATGCAATACTTATCTTTTCATGTTTTTAGTTCCTGGCTGAAAGTAGTTTTAGAGCTCATACTGGTTTTTCACTTTCAACTTTGTCTTATTATGTCCATTATGCCTTTGTTGAAGAAGGATAAACCAGCAGCTGATTTCAATAGCTATAGGCCGATTTCATTGACTTGCGCTATGGCAAAACTCATGGAAAGACTTGTTATTGGTAGGCTGAGATGGCACCTCGAAACTAAAGGACTCTTGCATCCTGCCCAAGCCAGTTTTAGAAGAAATCGCTCTACTGAAGAACAGGTTACCATCTTCTCTCAAAGCATTAAAGATAACCTAGATAAGGGCAGAATCGTTGGTGCCATCTTTGTTGATTTCAAGGGAGCCCACGACACTGTTTGGAAACTAAAGCTTTTGCATAAATTGGCTACTAAACACATTTCAGGAAACATGCTGCGATGGTTTGGTGATTTCCTTACCAAACGTCTTATTAATGTCCGTTATGGGGGAGCGCATTCTAGCTTTAGAGCTTTGCAGACCGGCCTTCCTCAGGGAGCTGTGTCGAGCTGCTTATTGTTTGACGTGTATGTTGACGATCTGATTGGCTCCCTGATGGAGGAGAAGAATATTAATGCCCTCATGTATGCAGATGATCTTGTTCTATGGACATCAAGTATAGGGCTACGGAGAGGCTTCAAATATCATTAAATAGTGCAATGTCTAGACTGCGCTCCTGGTGTGCTGAAAACAATACGATTTTTAACACAGGAAAAACTACTTACCAGGCTTTCTCCTTATGTCATAAACAATTACAGTTAAATATCTGTTATGATAATACAACCCTCCCTTCTAGTGAGAATACCAAGTACTTAGGAGTAATCTTTGATCGAAAACTTACCTGGAAAATGTTTATCGATGAGATTCAGCAAAAAACTGAGAAGCGCATGTTGTTGCTCAAACGTCTAGCAGGAGTTAAGTGGAGTTGTGCCATCTCTACCCTTAATGCTACATACCGTACCTTTGTAAAACCTGTTATGACTTATTGCTGCGCACCTCTAATTACTGTGTCCCAGGAAAGTCTGTATAGACTGCATAGAGTACAAAATAATGCATTACGGCTTCTTACCGGTGCTGTCAGGACTACTCCTATTGACCCACTGCTATTACATACAAATGAAATCAGTATGGAATATGAAATAAAGAGATCCGCCCTCAAGCTGTATTATAAATTAAACATTTTACCGCACTGTGAACCGTTTATGCAATCTTGTCGTGTTCCTCGCAAGTTCAAGACCCAGGACGGCTTTTTGCAAGAAGTTTTGAGGGTGATAGAGGAGCTTGGCGTTCCTTTTTGGGTAAAGCCAATTTTGTCACCCTTCAATCCGTTGGACTCTGAAAAGTGTATGTTCCATCTAGATCTCCTTTATCAGGTGGAAAAAACCAATGATTGCACTGCGACACTGTTCAATTCGGGTATGGAGACAATTCATGTGCACTGTAACGTCCTCGGTGGAAAATGAGACACACGAGAGACAATTATATTACACAAAGCTTGTTTTAAACAAATAAAAATTTACAGTATGTACAAGGCAGTACTCTCTCCTTTGCTTTTCAGCCAGCTGGGGGGGGGGCGCAGGAGCGACCCACGATGGTTTCTTGGAACCGGGCAGAATTCGTAAAGGGGTGGGCTTTTGCTTGGGTGGCCCTTTTCCCACGTAACAGCGCTTTCCTTCGGAGACCTGGCTTCATATCTACACCGATGGATCGAAGCTTGAGATGGATGGTTCCGTGGGAGCAGGTATTTTTAGCGAACACTTCTCTCATTACCTCTCGGTTGGAACAGCTAATTCTGAATTTGATGGCGAGGTTGAGGCGATCAAAGTTGCTCTTTCCCATCTTGGTGCTCGCCCCCCGCTGAATGAACAGGCTGTCATCTTCTCGGACTCCCAGGCAGCGATTCTCGCTATTTCCAATTGTCTTTCGACCCCTGGATCTATGACTGTTCTGCAATGCAGACAACTAATGAGAGAGTTGGGCGAAAAATATAAATCGGTTACCTTGCAGTGGATACCATCCCACTGCGGTATCCCAGGTAATGAAAAAGTGGATGAGTTGGCAAAGAAGGGCTGCAAAATAAACCAGGTAAACTGCCACCCAATATCCTACAAGTCAGCAGCAGCAAAAATAGATTATGTAATTATGAAGACGAATACATCCCTAATTAAAGATCGTACAAGGGACAAGTCATGGGCTAATGCTCTTAAATCACTCCCTGACCATCCCAGGCGGAGTGCTGTGGCTGCCTTTCGTCTGGCGACTAGGCATGACTGCCTCTATGAACATCTCCACAAAATCAATATTGTGAATGACCCTGCCTGCACCCTCTGCAGTGTTGGCGCGGCAATGAATGCCGACCATCTTCCCACCTGTTCTGCCCTTCGATCTACAAATCTGGTTTCCCGTTATTGGGAGATGAGAGACCTTTTGTACCGAATAACTAACTAATTTTTGTTTTACCTAGTTCTTGGTGTTTTTCTGTCCTGTGATTTTAATTCTACCTGCTGTTTTTAATCTCATTCTTACTTTTATTTTCTGTGTTTGTACTTTGTGTGTCTACGTTGAATCTCTGTTACGGCAACAAAGATGTATGTCTCCTGTATGGCCTGCTGCATTGGAAATTAAAAAAAAAAATTTTAAATTGTCTTTTATATATATATATATATATATATATATATATATATATATATATATATATATATATTACGTATAGAAAAATAAATTTTTTTAGCATAAGAGTAAACAAATTATTTTAATATCATTTGGCTGTAAATTAGAAACTGTGATTGGTACAAATCATCGACGAGTGATTTCTCTGTAAAGAAACAATCTAAAGCACTTTCCTAAGCAATATTTGTCTAACGGAAGAGACTATAATAACAGTCTGGCTTGTCGATGTATACCATACAAAGAAAATAATTTGCGTTATATTTGAAAATATTACCACTTCCTTGCTATACACGAAATCTCCATTATTTAGTGGATGCAAAAAATATATTCCTCCTGATAGCTAGAACAATATATTAGTGGAGCGTGCCTTCGAAGTACTGTCTGGAAAAGAAGACTAGGTGGCTTAAAGCAGCAACAAAAGCTTTACGACTGCCACAAAAGATGCGTGCACTTAATTGCCACGCTTGGCTGAGCATATGAATATTCTTTGAAATTTGCCTTTTAATCTAAATTATTTTTGAATTATCTTTGCTTAAACTAAATATTCAAAGCACAAAAGTCGTTTTTCAAAATTAAATTTGCAAGAGTTTAATACGATTTTGCATGGACAGAGGTTGCATTAAGGGAACTTAAATTGGCATTCATGCAAAACGGTTGATTTCGTAAAATATACTACAGGAAATAAGGACACTAAGATATAAAAAATTTTCCGATAAACTACTTGGTACTTTGTCTGGCCACTTTTTGCTTTGCAACCGCGGATGGATTGACAAAGAGAGGTGATGCAGTTGTCCAGAGCCCGTGTAGGCCGATCGCATAGAATTAATTCTATGAGGGTATTTTTCCGGAAGAAATTTAATTTTCCGACGTATAACACGCACCGGCGTATAGCGCGCACCCATAATTTTAAACTACATTTTTTAATTTTTAGGTATATTCCCCGTGTACGACCATTAGAATATTTAAGAATAGAGAAAAATTAGAACAAATCAACTTGTACGATCAATAGAATATTTAAAAATAGAAAAAAATAAAAAGAACAATACACAAAACTTTCCAATTAGTTAAATAAGATTTATTTTGTTAATCGAATTTATCATAATACAACTGCGATGCAATGGAAATTAATTTTCTATAATAAGCTAGAATTTACTTACCAAAAAGGGTGTGGTTGAATAGTTTAAGGAAATCTATTAGTTATTTGCCCTAAATACGTTTTAAATAAAATACCATAAAGTGATTTTACAAATTAACCTGGATGTTCCGATTTTTAAAAAAAGAATTGGAATTTCTCAAGAAAATGAATGAATAGATAACATAGAATAAATAGCAAAAAATCGTTTACAAGAGAAATTCCACCATAATAATAGAACAACTAACCAAGAAAACCAATCAGAAGAAAATTTCCCAAAATGAATCAGTCTTTTTTCACAATCAAGAGAATAAAATAATGAAACTTCTATTAAGTTTAAAGTAATAAATGTATAAACAAATTATTCCAAAAATTCTTAAAATTCAAGAACGAAATTTACCAACTTAAACATTAATCTTTTAGCTATTAATTCTAATACATAATAAATTAATTTTTAAACACAAACAAAACAATTTTGTACAGGTACTGCCATCTTTTGACAGAAAGGTGAAGCAATGCTGAACACCCCGTATAACGCGCACCCTATACTTGCCTACGAAACCTGAAATGTACATGTGTGATGCTCTTATCTTTTGAAGTCATTCATTCGAAGGAATTTCCAAGGCTTTCGAACAATGGTATATTGAATTGACAAGCGATAATGGGAACAATATGTGTGGGGGGAAATGCTTTAGAGAGTAAATAATTCTGAAAACAGGGGGTAAGAATGCACTTCTGACCCGAATGAATTTGCGGAATTTGGAGTCAGATGTTTTCTCTTTCAGAACTCTCTTTCAGAAACTGAATTCGATGATGATGTCTGAAGATATAGCGGAAGACGAATATGATGAATTATTCATGTTATCTGATAATTAAAATTTTTAAGTTCTTAAAGTATGTCATTTGTTTTAAATAAACACATTTAGGTACATAGAGAAATCAAATTTTTTTAATGTTCATCTTTCACTTATTTTTAAATCTATCATTTTTATATCCGGCGTATAACGCGCACCCGTAAATTTCGATCTTATTTTTTGTATTAAAAGTGGGCGTTCTACACCGGAAAATAAGGTATCTTATCAAGAATTAATCGACAGAAATCTATATATATTATTTCTAGAATGTGATTTCTTTCTGACGATCCCTTTTTCTCCCGTGATACTTAATCAAAATCGTAAATCAGGTACCATTTTAAAGATTAAGATCTCCACTTCTGACGAATGGTTAATTTAGAATTACACTCTGTATTGTTTGTTTAAAAATAGAAGTATAAACATTATAAACATTTTTTCTTCCGCTAGATGGCGTGCGTGCGATCACTGAACTTTCAAATTTTAAAATCGTCTGCTTTTTATTATCATTCTGTGAAATAATTAATAAGTTTCTTTCTCCGCAACATCCGCGTACGTGTACATTATTCTTTTTGCACGTAAAAACAATTTGCTTGGACTAAAATCTATCTATTTTCTTTCCCCCTGAAGAACATTTTTTGAGTGATATTTTCCTTTGGTATGCCTTTTTAGAGTTTAATTTTATTTATTCAATTCTATGTGCACAATTGAATTGCATATTGTTACGAGTTTGGGGGCAATTTCGCGTGTTATCGCCAGCACGCGATGTTTTGGAGTACACGATAAATAAAAACAATGGTTTAGCACGTTGACGCGTCTACCATGGAGTAAGTAATAAATACTGCTCTTGGGTCTATTTTTGGAAAATGATTTGTTTGAGAGGTGTGGCAACACGGGTTTTGTTTCCTGGGGGAATAAGAGTCTGGAATAAAAAGTTTAGTTCTAAAGATGGTTTTGATGCGAGTGGTTGTGTTTTCAATATGTGATTTTCAGTGTGAAAAGTTTTTAGTTTCGGCTGGTGTAAGACGAGGTTCTTAGAAGGAAGGAGATTGAGGTCGTATGCTACTTAATAACTGTTATATTGTATTAATTGATTGTGTATTAAAATCCCTCCTTGTTAAAAAAGTTCTTACGTGCTGGAATTGTTAGCTTCCAGCGAAGATTCGACGTTTTTATTTTGCCTACTCGTCTGCAAGTTGTTAAAAAGTGTACTGACGATTTGATGTCATATAAATTTCCGTTATTCAACTGCGGTAACTGGCATATTTATTACTGTGTTTGAAATTTACTTTTTAGAATATCTACCCCGTCGACCGGATTTGGTACAATATGACAAAATTCCATGAAGCTATCAAGGGAAAGATTCTAATCTGTCTCATAATTAAAGGATAATCAAAATAAAGTCATTCAAGTTATTCTTAAATCAAAATAAAGGATGTGAAAGCCGGAGAAAAAAAAATAAGATCGCATTCGAAAGTTTCGCACAGGACATCTAGTCCTAATAAGTTATGACTTGTCAATAGTGCATACATCCCAGGTTTTCTGAGAAAGGATTCGGTAGCCAAGATCCGGCTTTTAACTGGCCATGACAGTTTGGGCTTATCATCTGAGCCACTTGAAAATTCTGGAGAATCCTTTCTGCAATGTTTGTGGTAAACCACAAGTCATGGACATTTCCCATCTCCAGACCCGTGAGGCACTTTCGGCTCGAGATCTCCGCAGCCGGTATTGGGAAGCAAGAGAACTGAGCAATGGATACGTTCCTGTTTCCTTCTTCGTTTTGCTTTTTTTCTTCTTGTTGTCTACTTTCTTGTACCTTTTATCTTGTTGATTTCTTTATTGTTTGCCATTGGAAATTTTTAAAAAAAAGTTTTCCCTTGTAGGATACTTAAATAAGTTTTGGCTGTTATCTTTGGGTTTTGTTTAACTCGAGAACCAATTTTTACTCTTAATGATATTAAAATAACTAGGTTTGGTTTGGTTTGGAGCGATACGGTCATTTTTTGCTACTCGAGGGCTCATTAAACCGTAACCTACAGTTTAAAGGCAATTCGTAACGGCTACAAACATCCATGCCGAGCTATAGCTGGTATCTCAAAGCTGTAATAAGATATACCATTCTAGTCACAGTCTACAGATCAATATGATATCTTCTTTTGTTAAATATATACAGATATTCCTCGACTTACGACTGAGATAGGAACCGAGACATTGGTCGTAAGTCAAGTTGTCAAGTTTAAAACAATTTTTTTTTGCATTATTACATACATATATTTTTTACTTTCATACATACATACGTAATTTAAGATACACTGTATTTAGAAGACATAAATTATTCTTCGCCATCACTACTTATTATGTTAGTACAATCCATTGGTTCAGAATCTGCGACAGAGGATACGTTACAAGTTTTTTTTAACAAAGTTTTCCAAGGTAGTTTGAACAGTTTGCGCATTCTTTTCCTTGTATATTGTCTGGTAGCCAGATTTTCCCGAATACGATGATTTACACTTGTGAATCTTCCTTCATTTGGATCCATTTCTTCTAATTGTTGTGGTCCTTTATTTATGAAATGAAAAGCTAAAGCCATTTCTGAAGCCAATGAGGGTTTATTTGATTTATGGCGTAGATATAGAAACTATTGCTTCATACTTTTTTATTATTGCGTCATAAATTTGTACAGTATTGCAGAATATTGCAAACATTCTTTAATAATTATGTAATACATAGAGGTATGTACTGTACATTCCAGTAACAGCATGTTTCAGGGGGGGGGATATTTATATATATATATATATATATATATATATATATAACACATAAAAACCACAATATCCTTTTAAATTCTAGTTATTCTAAATTTCACTCGGGCGTGAGTTTCTTGCATTCCAGTTTTAACGAACAAAGCATTCGTAGCGTGGGAACGAAAACAACACTATTCCCTCGCAAGTATTATGTAAGTATCATGTCACTCCTAATCATTAGCCAATTAACTTCTCCTTTTAAGATCACATGACTGATGACCTCAATAATTCTATAAAAGAGCCTGTTTTATGTAAAGTTAGACACTTCGGGGAAATCTGTTGTGTAGTAAACAAGTAGTCTTCGGATAAAATAAAAGTATTGAAAGTGGCGATGTGTTCCTGTGTTCATGGGGCCTGAAGGGCCAATGTGACGCCAAGTTCTTGGATACGCTGTGTGCCATAATGTTGGATGCGGGAAAATTAAAGTTGTGATATCGTGGCCGGACGACTTTCTAAAATAATTCTGCCTGCCTCTCGCCTCCCGGTCGTAATGTTACATATATATATATATATATATATATATATATATATATATATATATATATATATATATATATATATATATATATATTTATTTATTTAATTTAAAATTTGGGTCGTATGTGCGAGCGGCCGTAAGAGGAATACCTGTATATAAATTCGCAAGTGATTAAATCACAAATTTTATTTTATTCATTCCGAAGAGCCTTTCTGTATCCTTAATTTTAATCCCGAGCAAACAATAATTTAATATTAAAAGTTTAATCCCAAACATACAATCATTTAAAATTAAATGTCACACAGATTTTCTAATATTCCAATAAGAATGTCAAATTGCATAAACAGAAAGAGAACTACTAAGAGTCGAAAAAGTTAACAGAAATCTGCAATTAACGCAGCACGCATCATAAATGCAAGATTCTGTAGCAACAATATAATTCAAAGAATAAAAACAAAAAACAAAAGAACCAAACGTAACAAGGCAATAGACCGGTTTCTTCAATTTTCAAACAAATTTCATAGAAGGATTTATAAAATTTTTTCATTTGAATGCAGTACATGTTTATTTGAAATACGGTGGAATCTTGATCTATCGTTTTTCAAGGAATCGGCTGAACTGAACGATAAATGAGGGAACATAACAAAGCAATATGATAGTCGGGAATGGGTTAAATAAACGACACATAGGGAAACCGAAGATTTGGGGAACGATCGATCGAGATTTCACTGCATATTCAAAATTTCTGATGAATGCACAGTGCACATAATTTTGATTAATGCGCATAGCTTACAAATCTTTTTTTAAGAAATTACTTTTAATTATTTTTTAATATATTAAACCACAAATTTATAAATCCATTTCCTCATTTCATGAGACGCTCGTGCAAATACTGCTTTTCATATATTTGACAAAAGTTGTCATGAAATTAATGCTAATTCACATATATATTTCAAGAGAAATGTAAAGAGAATAGTTCAGGAAAACAACTTATAACCTTATTATAAAAAAAATTAAACTTTTCCTTTCCATTAAATTAAAGTTTACAGGAGCTTTTTCAGCTTAAAGGTTGTCGTATTGGACTTTGATTTGACTTGAGCGTTTAATACCTCAATAAATAAGAAATTAATACCTCAATAAATAAGAAAATTACAAGTGAGCTTAGAAAGTGTCTCATGCTTTATTGGATCGCTTTGAAAATGTTGAATTCAAGCCTGATTCCCACTCGAAGCTGAACAGTGAAGATTGAACGACATTTACCTTTGAAACAATGCAGATGAGGGCTGATTAGATACCGTTTAAGATAAATTAAATGATACTGTTTACCCTACTCATTGATGACCCTAAAATATCTTGATCAAAAATTGTAAAAAAAGGAAAGGAATTGATGTATTTTATCGAAAATTTTATACACATATTATCAAAATGCATGCGCGTATTTTCAAAATGAAAATTTGAACGTAATCAATTTTTAAAACGAAATAACTTTCGTAAAAATGAAATCCTACACGTTGTGATCTTGGGGGAAGATCACCTTTGCACTCACAAAAATGCACTGATTTTACTACCAAGCTTAATGTGTTGTCAAACATTTAATTTGTAATTAATTTAAACCAATTTTTAGTGTGAATTGTACAAAGCTTTATCTATTAGAAAACAAAAGCAGAATTGTTGGGAGATTATTAGAAATTATTTTATGAAAAAGAAATGAATGTTTTATTAATAATGAATGCATTGCGTGCAGATGTTTTAAAAAACTATAAGAGATACATATTAAACTAGCTGAAAACCCGCACTTCGCTACGGATTACATTCAAATTAAATACAACGGTCAATGTATGCAATTAATGCCTATATATATATATATACTGCTATATATATATATATATATATATATATATATATATATATATATATATATATATATATATATATATATATATATATATATATATATATATATATATATATATACTGCTATATATATATATATATATATATATATATATATATATATATATATATATTTATAATAAATAGAACGATCAATGTATGCAATTGATGTAAAAAAGCAAAAAAAATATATTTTTAAAAATATCATAAGGGATATTTTTATAGACAAAATAATGTAGAAGAAAATATTCAAATTAAATGTAATAGGACATACTAAAGAATATCGTACAGTTAATATAGTACAGTTTGAGGCACATAATATCTTTTATTGTATTTTAATATTTTTTGTGTAATGTCCAATCGTCTGCCGCATTAGCAAGAAAAAAAATTTTTGTTGTCTATTTCGCACGTGATGATAAATTTATTTAAAGTGCCAGTAAAAGAAATCACGTGATCAGCATTTAATAAATTAAATTCTAAAAATGATTCTTTAAAAATTCACCAAAAATCAAAAAACGGAGGTATAGATTCGAAAAAGATTTCATTTTAAAGGAACTTTTAGGGTCTTTCTCGTGATATAAATTTTATAACCCTCAAATTACTATTTTAAATGCAAACAAAAAAAGTTACTAAAACAGCTTAAAAATTTAATTTTAAAAAATCTAAGAAGAATTTTTCAAAAATGTTTCTTAGTGCACCCCTACACTATAAGAAGAATCGCCATGATAAATGTCAGCCCTTTAGGTCCAGCGGTGTGGTCTGTGCGTTGTATGTCAGTGAGTCAGTCAATCAGTCAGTTACGGAACTGTTATATATATATATATATATATATAGATTATTTATATACATTCTATCCATAGGTTATACTTTAAAATACACCTAAAATAATTACCCTATTTCACATTAAAATATTTTTTCAGGCAAATGTATTGTAATGCACAAAAAATATCGTAAACTTTTTTCACAAAAAATTGCTGTAAAAAAATTAGTACGATGTACTTACCTAAATTTAGGTGGAAATTGTATAAACATACTAGATATACATGAAATTTAGCAATTTGTGACCATTAGTTTTGGAGAAATAGTGCGCATAAGTTGAAAATAAGAGTTTTTAGAAAAAGCCATATAAAGTTAAAAAGGTTTCTATAAATTACTGTACTATTAGCTTTATGCATTTGGCCATAAAATCGGTTCTAATTCTAGTATCGACGTAATTTTTTTAAAGATTCCTTAAATTCCAATCTTCAAAATTGAATCATAATAAAAAATTGAGTTTTTTGAAGGTTTTAGGTGATCTCTCCCTAATATCTGACTTTTAGGTAACAAAAACAACACTGCAGGAACTTCGAACTTGCCGAAGATCTCCCCCCCCCCCCTTAAAATGTCTTGAAAGTCTGTACTGAAATGCAAAAAAAGGAATTGATTTCCCTAAAATTCTTACACATATTATCTATTTTTATTTAATTTCGGGAGATTTTCTAGAATTGTATGTATGCGGTATCGAATTATAGAGCTAAGTCGCATTATTTTTCCTAGAACCAACTATCTTTACTGCATTTTCAAGTATAGAATCCTAGAAACAAGGGTAGTTTCAATTTGACTTCGTTTTGTAATTGTGTATGTATATGCTGATCATACTTTCTGATTTTAATTAAAGAAACTTGTGATTGGTGATGTCAAACTATCTTACTGAATTTTTTTTAAATGTTAGGGCCGTATGCATTTCATCGAAATTATTGTACGTATTTCATAGGAGTATTTGTATACGTAAGCAAATTATGAGGATAAACTTCCTTATTTTTCCTAGAACCTGCTACTTCGAACGTATATGTGTGTACGGAGCGCAAGGAACAAAGTAGGTTTAGTTTAACTGAGGATTTAAGTTTCATCAGATCAAAATTTCGGTTTTAAATTTAACCATCTTGTGATCAATGGTATCAAAATATCTTAAAGAAAAGCTTCAAAACATTTGAAATATATTCTTTTCATCAAAATTTTTATATTTATTTTATATGCAAATGTGTTGTCAAGTTGCATAGCTAAAGTCTTGGTATTTTTCCTAGAACCAAGTATCTCCACTGTATAATTCCATGTGAAAATCATCTAGGGACAAAGATAGATTCAACCTTGACAGTGGCTTTGTAACGATATGAATACTACAGGATCAAAATCTCAGATTTTAAGTCAATAAACTTATGATCCATGGTAGCAAAATATATAGGTGAAACATTTTAGAATGTACTTAAAAAGAATAACGAAATTGAAATTACTCTTTTACATGACAATTATTAGCCCTATTTCAACCTATGGTTCTTAGACCTTACCCTTCCTAAAGTTCACGAAAACGAACTTGGCACTTTTGAAAGAAAAATTCTTAGGTTCATCTCTGGGAGTGTAAATATTGTTCCTAATCCGAGCGATGAGTGGATGCGTTTTGTTATTTTAAGCGTTAGTAAATTTACAAACTCAAAAATTAATATGCCAGTCGCCACTAATTAAATGAACAGACTCTATATAAATCATAACTTCAGTACACTTTTATACAAATATAAGGTATGTAGACAGTTGTGAACACTGATTCTTCACTGGAAGCTAAACAATTCCAGCACCTAAATAAAACTTCGTTACACAAGTGGGAATACAAATGTAAAATTAGTTTCTAAATCAATTACTTAAACATAACATACGACCTTGTATTTCACCTCTTCCCCAACACTTCTTGCGTCAGCCGTCTCTGGTATCACACTTAATCATTCATTAAGAATCGTTTGTCTAAAATCTCTCGTAAAAATCGCAACAACCTATTTTTAATAAGGTTCCATTTTTTGGTTTTATTCACGTAGCAACTGTAACCCCGTGTTGCCACACAACTCTAACCTAATTCAGACCTCTGTTATTGACCCAAAAGAAGGATTTATTATTTACCCCATGGTAGACGCTGAACGTGCAAAACTATCGTTTTCGTTTATCGAAAATTCAAAACATCGCGTTTTGGCGACGACGCGCCAAGTTGGCCCTAAACTCGTAACAATATTGAGGGCTTCTAGCTCAAAAGATAAAATAATGAGATATATAAATTATGCAAAGATATCGACATAGTTGTTGTTGTTGTTGTTTCTTACGCTCCCTGGCTGAAAGTTTCTGACCAGGTCCATATAGACTACGGGCTGAATTGTGCGGGTCAGGTTTAAAATAGCACCACAAGAGTCCGTGTTAGCTAGTTGCCACCTCAATTTTGTCCGAGCAACCCCAGAGGCGACATCTGGGGGATTCGTACCCTCTCCCACGCTCACTGACCTTATAGAGGGACTTTCCGGTATACGGATTCAACATGCCCATATTCGGCCTAGACACAGAGGTATTTAACGGCACGCGCCGGGATTCGATCCGAGCAACCTCAGCACCGAAAGCAAGCACGTTACCGCAAGGCCACCTCGAGCCCTATTCATACATTTTTATAGAACAACTAGCGGAATACCCGTACTTCGCTACGGAGTACAATTAAATTAAATACAACGGTCAATGTATGTAATTGGTGTAAAAAAACAAAAAAATATATTTATAAAAAAATCGTAACGGATATTTTTATAGACAAAATAATGTAGAAGAAAATATTCAATTAAATCTAATAGAACATACTAAAGAATATAGTACAGTTTGGGGAACATATCTTTTACTGTATTTTAATATTTTTTTGGATAATGTCCAATCGTCTGCCGCATTAGCAGGAAAAACAATATTTTTTCGTCTATTTCGTTGTTAAGCAGGTGACGCAAAATTAGTTTAAAGTATCACAAAAAGAAAAGAAACCATGTGATCAGCATTTAATAAATTAAATTAAAAAAATTAATCGTTAAAAATTCACCAAAAATTAGAAAATAGAGGTAAAGATTCGAAAAAGTTTTCATTTTAAAGCAATTTTTATGATCTTTCTCGTGATATCAATTTTATAACCCTCAGATTATTATTTTAAATGCAAACTTGAAAAAAGTTACAAAAGCAGCTTAAAAATTTAATTTTAAAAAAATCTAAGGAGAATTTTTCAAAAATCTTTTTTAGTGCACCCCTACACTATGAGAAGAATCGCCATGCAAAATTTCATCCCTTTAGGTCCAGCGGTTTGGTCTGTGCGTTATATGTCAATCAGTCAGTCAGTCAGTTACGGAAGTGTTTTATATATGTAGATATCGTATCATATAAGAAAATATAAATAAAAATATTATAAATATGTTATAGAAAATATAAAGCATGCTTTTTATATAACTCAATAATATAAATTTACTTCAAACTATTCGTGACCCTTCCAATTTTTTTCGTGACCCCTTGGTGGGTTGCGAAGCCATAGTTAGTTCACCACTTCTCTATTGCATAACATTATCCCATTAAATAGCATCTGATTGTTTTTTTAGTAGACTACGGCTATGCTAAAAATAATTTACCGATTAGTCAAAAGTGTGTTTTGACTAAATGCTGATACCCCAAGTCTGTCGTGCGCAAACTTTTTTCGAAAGCGACCCAATTTCTTTAAGGGTTCCGGGACACGTTTAAATTTTTTTTTTGGGGGGGGTTAAAATTTTGAATTTTTTTATAGTTAACCATCTAATTTGTAAACAAAACTACATCATAAAACTTCTCAAAAAGTTTTTAAAAAATTTTAAAATTTAAATTTTTTTTAAAGTAAGGTAATTTAAAATCGTTATAACTCGAAATATTTTTTGTCGAATTTCAAAATTTTTTCATTTAATTAAACAGAAATATATAAGTTTCAATTTTGATTCAGCATTTTTTTAAATATTAATTTTTTAAAAATTAAAAATATTTAGAGTAAAAATTTCAAAACAAATTATGTAACTTATTTTTTAAAAATGATATTTCAAAAGCAAATATTTTTTTCAAATTTTCTGAATCAAAATTAAAGTAAAATAATTTTAAAAGTCCTGTTCCAAGTTAGAACCATTTATCTCTAATGATTCTTGACTTATAACAATTTAATGACGAGAAATGGCGAAAAAAAAACCCATCGTTACAGGAAAACGCACTTACAGGCTTTAAACAACGATTGGCTGCTATTAGAATGTTGAAAAAAAATTAATAGCTCCTGTTCTAATTAAGATAGAAACATGATTTAAACGTCATTTTAAGTGGAAAAGAACAAAAAAGATTTTAATGTGGTAAATGTTTTTGAAAATTTGAAGAATTTTGTGTCCTGGACCTCCTTAGGAGGACAAAGGATCTTCAGTACAAAATGAGAATAATTTGTAAACTTTTTTACTAAACTAAAAATCCTTAGAATTCAAAATAAGGATATTTTTTGCCTGTTTTTCAAAAAACTTTCAAACTGCTCCATGGGCAATCCAAGTTGTTTAAAAACCTTAAATTTTTTATACTTTACCGTATATAAGTTTATATAAGTTTACCGTATATACATAAACATAAGAATGCACTGATTTTTTTTTGTAGGAATCTAAAGCCATAAATAATTATGTTTTTTATCTGTCTGATATTTGTTTAAATTTTTGAATGTTTTTGCTTTATTTCAAGGTCTATGAATTTGAAAAATATTTGCGGTTTCAAAGAATGATGCACGGTTTTGTGGCAAACACTTAAATGAAAAATCCTGAGAAATTCGGAAGAAATCAGCAGAAAATGAATGCGCGTGGAGCATTTTGAAAAATTCTAGCATTTTTGAAGAATTTTTTGAAAAACTGGTCTTATTCTTCCACAAAATCCCTCTTTGTGAATTCTAAGTGTCTTCAATGTAGTAGAAAAGAATATTAATTATTCTCATTTTGAGTATAGATTAAAATATTGAAAGTTTTAAGAAACGAGGATGCAGGTCCCTTATCCCCTTAAATAAATACAACTAGACCCCCAATGAAAATATTTTAGTAGAAACACAATTTTTTAAAAAATCCTGAAAATGTTAACAAAAAAAAGAAAATAAAGGAAAATAAAGTAAAAAATAAAGAAATCTGTCCATTTTGGGGATATATTTATTTTACATAATAACAATTTTTAAAAAAATTGTCTTGTTTACTTCCTTCCCTTGTTTTTAGTAAAACTGTCTTACACCTTATATAACAATATCATATCATTTTCAATATATAAAAATTATAAATAAAATATAAAAAATATAATAATTATAGCAAGTAGTTACAGAAAATTATTAATAATCATAGAAAATTGAAAGCCTTTTTTTAATTTTATGATTCAATGTGATACATTTACTTCAAACTATCTGCAACCCATCCAATTTTTTCCAGACCCCCCCCCCCTCATAGGCGTAGCGTCGGGGGGGGGCCCTAACTTAACTTGAAATAAATTAAAACGTTAATAGAAGTTCAGTTAAAATCATAAAATTGTAGAAAGATTTTAAGAAAGTTGGTTTTTTTTCTCGCTTTGAAACTGAAGATTCCGATTATGTCTTTAGCCTTAACATAGTTTTTAACAATGATATGATTCATAACAAAAATTCGATACTATATCTTTTTTCTCATTTTATTTATAGTATATTTTCTTTCTCATTGTATAACTTTTGAATATTACTCAAACATCAATTCTATAGTTATTCAATTAAAAAAAAATATAATAGTTCATATTTAAAGGACCGTCCAACAGTCAATGCACTGACTAGGACCCTAACTGAATTCAATTCTTTCCCCCCCTCCCCCCCCCCCCAAAAAAAGTTAGAAGCACGCTACGCTCATGCCCCACAGTGAGTCACGACCCATATTTTGCGCACCACTGCGTCTAAGTAACGCCTAAATATCTTCAAAGTATTTGTCAAAGAAAGGGATAAAAGTAAACGCTTTTTACCGATCGATACGTTTGTTTCCATTTCACGGGAATGAATTTAATCGGTTTCTAAAAACTTAAAACTATTTCCTTTTCTAAGTTTTTCGATTACGATTTTTGGGCACCAATTTTAGTGTTTACAATTCCAAATCATAGCGATTTTTGGTGTACTGAAGCAACCGTAATTCTCAGGAAATCAATGCTGAAGTCTGGAATTCATGAAGGTTCTTTAAGCTGATTATAGATGGCGTTCAATTTGTCCCCAGAAAAACTTCCTGTTTATCCTATACCGTTACAGTTCCTTATTGCAACCCTCGTCATTAAATCGCAATCATAATTAACTTTTGTCTCTTTTGCAAGTTGGGGGTAACATTCTCCGAGCTTCAAAGCAGAATTCCTTCGCAGAAGAAATAAGAAAGAGCTATTAATGCTGATCACAGGCGATGTTTTTGCTTGTTGCCAAGATTACGTCCGTAATAATCAACCAGATGTAACCGAACAGTGAACCGTTTAATGCGTAATAAAATTCACGTGTAGAAATACGAAAAAGAAAATTCAGTTTGAATGAAATCCAATAGATTTTTGTCCAATTTGACTTACTAAGATTCCCTCCTTCAGCTCATATATTTTTCAAAGATGTTTCCAAGGTTCAAAACAGATCAAAAATATAAAGTGTTGCCCATATTTTAGTGGAACTGAAAATACACTTAATATCAGTAAAATTCATGAAGTTCCCTTGATACTTATGATTTCTCATGACAATAATGACCTCTTTCATCTTTTTTCTATAACAAAGATGCTTCAAAGTCAAAAATTATGAAAAAATATTTAGTGTCACCCATATTTTGGTGGAACTGATGATACGGTTGATGTCAGAGAAATTCATGACACTCCTATACCTTCTCATGTAGCTTCTCATGATGTTAATTACTTCTCTCATCTTTTGTTTTCTTTTTAAGAGATGTTTTCATCTCAAAAATTGTTTATAAAATACTAAGTGTTGTCCATATTTTAGTGGCATTGGAGATACACTTGATGTCAGTCAAACTCGTGACACTCCCGAGATACTCATGATTTCACATGATATAAATGATCTCTTTCATCTTTTTTCTATTCCAGAGATGTTTCCAGCGTTAAAAATTGTTTAAAAAATACTAAGTATAACCAATATTTTTGAAAAACTGAAGATATTCTTGATGTCAGTAAAACTCGTGACACTCCCGAGATGCTCATGACTTCTCATGCTATAAATGGCCTCTTTCATCTTTTTTTTCTATTCCAGAGTTATTTCCAACGTTAAAAATCTATATATATAAAACGCGTTGGTATGCGGCACAAAAATCGATGATATTTCTACACTCCGAATGGCAACGGCTGCCACTACCAGATGTAAACATTAGCGGCCTTCCGCGTGTCAACATGGATTTACGCACTGAAATTAGGAATGTTCGAAAGCGAGCTGCACGATCATGTGAAAATTGGGAACTGTCTCAAGAATGAAAGCGAAGAAATAATTCATTAAGAGAGAGGCGTGAAAGAGAGAGCATAAATAATCGCGAGGTTAGGATTAACTGTCGCCGGCATAGCAATAAACAACCAGTAATATTTAATTTTCTACACTTTTTTCAGTACTTGCTGAATTTTTACTCCATTTTATAAGTGACGAAATTTTCTCAACAATTTATTATTTGATATGATTAAGTGTAGATATCTGAATTGTGAACAGTAATACATACAGAGAGTGATGTAATCAACACTATATTTTAAAAATTTCCCCAACAATTTCTTATTTGTTGTAATGATAAAGTGTAGATATCTTAATTTTGAAAAATAGTACATACAAAGAGGGATGTAATTTTAAAAATCATTGATGTTGGGTTTCTCAGTCTTATCTTTAACTCTTTTCTGAGGTAATGGAAATTCACATTTTTTGATCACGATGTTCTAGAATCAGCCTTATAGAGAATACCCCTTACAACATATATTTGTGATGACAGGTAATGATAACATTCCTTACATATGTTACTTTCAGTTGCGCTGTTTTGCAAAAGAAAATATAAAACTAAAAGCGACCATGCTGGTCGCGCAGCAGCTAGTTGTTTAAAAAATACTAAGTGTTGCCAATATTCTTGATAAACAGAAGATACACTTGATGCCAGTAAAACTCGTGACACTCCCAAGATACTCATGACTTCTCATGATATAAATGACCTCTTTCATCTTTTTTTCTATTCCAGAGATGTTTCCAACGTTAAAAATTCTTTTAAAAATACAAAGTGTTGCCAATATTTTTGATAAACTGAAGATACACTTGCTGTCAGTAAAACTCGTGACACTCCGAAGATGCTCATGAATGGCCTGTTTCATCTTTTTTTCTATTCCAGAGATGTTTCCAACGTTGAAAATTGTTTAAAAATACTAAGTATTACCAATATTTTTGAGAAACTGAAGATACACTTGATGTCAGTAAAACTCTTGACCCTCCCAAGATACTCAGGACTTCTCATGATATAAATGACCTCTTTCATTTTTTTCTATTCCAGAGATGTTTCCAACGTTAAAAATTCTTTAAAAAGTACTAAGTGTTGCCAATATTTTTGATAAACTGAAGATACACTTGATGTCAGTAAAACTCGTGACACTCCGAAGATACTCATGACTTCTAATGATATTAATTACTTTCATCTTTTTTTTTCCTTTACAAAGATGTGTCCAACTCCAAAAATTTCTAAAAAGAGATACGTATTAAGTGCTGTCCAGATTTTAGTGAAACTGAGGATACACTTGATATTAGAAATACTCGTGACATTCCCGAGATAGTCATGACTTCTCGTGATATTAATGACCTCTTTCCTCCATTTTTCTATTTCAGAGATCTTTCCAAAGTCAAAAGTTGCTAAAAATAAATATTATGTGTTGCCCATATTATAAGGGAACTGAAGGTACAATTAAGTTAGTAAAATCCATGATACTGCTATGATACTCATGACACTGAAAGATTCTTTCATTTCTTTTTCTACTTTAAAGATGTTTCCAACGTCGAAAATTGTTGTAAAAAATCTTATGTTTAAGGTGTTGCCCATATCTTAGTGGAACTGAAAATACACTTGATGTCAGTAAAATTCGGGACACTCTTGAGATACTCATGACTTCTCATAATATTAATCACCTCTTTCATCTTTTTTTTCTATAACAAAGATGTTTCCAACGTCAAAAATTGTTTAAAAAATACTAAGTGTTGCCCATATTTTAATTCAACTGAAGATACACTTAATGGCACTAAAATCCATCATTCTCCCATGATACTCATGACCTATTTCATCTTATTTTCCTTTTCAAAGATGCTTCCAATGTCAAAAATATTTAGATGTTGCCCATATTTTAGTGGAACTGGAGAAACACTTGATGTCAATAATACTCCTAGCATTCCTGAGATACTCATGACTTCTCATGATATTAATGACCTCTTTCCTCTTTTCCAAAGATGTTTAGATCGCCAAAAATTGTTAAAAAGAAATATTTTAAGTGTTGCCCAGAGTTTGGTAGAACTGAAGGTGCACCTAATATCAGTAAAACTCGTGATGCTCTCAGTAAATTCATGGATTTTTCAAGAAATAACAAGTTATGAAACCCACAATAATGGTATTATATGTCAATGGCTGAAAACAGACAGTGTTGATTCAGCGTACCATCCAATGGATTCTGAAAAACCAGTTTTCCAAGTCAATATTTACTACATTGAAAACTGAAATCAACGAAAGTGATGTTCATGAAACTAACGAGGCAAAGGTGACTAAAACCAAAAACAAATCTGAGGCAGTTTTCAAGGCGTGTAATGTCTCAGCGCAAAGTGACCCCAGTTCAGTTTGTTTATGCTCAAACGCTTGCACGATGATGCTGTCAAACGTTGCACGATCTGCCTAAAGGAAATGAAACTCATTTCCTTTTTCCTATGAAATTCCATCTTAAATTTCACAATTAATATTATAATGTTTTTACTGTTTCTGTGCAGTTTCATTATACTTGTTTAAAATTATTTGAACTGATTTTTTTACTATTTTACATTTTTAAAAGCGTGTACTTTTTTGCAACAATTTGAAAATGGAAAAATTTAATTTTCAACTCCTTTTCCATTTTCTTTCGAACTGCCAAATGAAATTAACTTCTCCGCCCTCTATACATTTCGACCACACATTTAGCCGTCGATGTGATAATGCTTTGTACTTCTTAGGTATTTATACTTTACATGCATAAGATTATTTAGACTGATATTTTGGATTTTACATTCTTCAAAATTTTCTAGTTTACATATATTTTCTAGAAATCTTGGAAATGTTCTGGACATTTATTTAAATTCTTAGGCCTTTATTTATTTATATTTTTATTATTTTATTATATTACTTATTTATTTATATTCTAGAATATTGAAAAATTTAAAGAAAATTTCCCCCAAATCAAGAACTTTTCCCCTTGGATCGGGATTATTTTGAATCTGGCAAGATAGCACACAATTTTCATGTGTGTTAGAATCAATCATGTTTGCTTTGCTTTCGGTAATTTTTACATATCATGTTAGCCTAGAATCAAAGCTGGAGTAATGTCTTTGGCTTAGTCATATCCTAATACCGTTCTTAATGATTGATATATATATATATATATATATATATATATATATATATATATATACAGGTGGTTATCAAAATAATAGAAACACATCAATATTAGTGGTGTTTATGGAAGTGCGTCGTATTCCTTAAAAAACAAGTTTAGGGACCAATTTTTTTTAATAGAATATAGTGTATACATTTTTCTACTCTAAAGTAGCAGAAATGAAACTATGGGAAGCAGGCTCTTTGGGGGATTTCGTAAGAGGCCAAAACTTCTAGACCGCGCCGAAGCGCAAATTGAAGCGCTTTTAATTGGAGTATCTGTTACAACAGCCCCCATGGGTTTGAGTGTTCACCGAGCTATGATATCTGAAGTCATTATGTCATACAGAGTTCACGGAAAGACATCCTCAGTGAAACAGAATAGTGGACGAAAGGGAAAGCTAAGTGAAAGAGACTGACGGGTGTTGAAGCGGACTGTGGCATCAAAAAAGAAGGCAACTGCATCCAAAGTGACCGTAGAGCTCCATCTGAATCTGCAGGCTCCAGTACCAGTCATTGCAGGTAAGAGAAAACTTCAAAAACAAAACATTTACGGTAGAGTAGTAATTCCTAAGCCACTTGTAAGAGATGTGAAAACAAACCGTCCTCTACAGTGGTGCCACGAGCACAAATCCTGGTCGAGTGATACGTTGAAATGTGACATTTGGTTAGACGAATCATTGTTCACTTTGTTCCCTGCTACAGGAAGTGCGTATGTCTGAAGAACACCTACACAAGCGTACTTTCATGCTTGTCTCATGCCAGCTGTCAAACATGGAGACGAAATTTCTTAGGATTTCGGCGGCCATCTCATGGTTTTCAAAATGGATCTATTGTAACCCCGAAAAGGAAATTGAGTGGGAAGGACTATTTCGAACTTTTAGTTGACCAGATCCATCCTATGGTGCAAAATTTTTTCCTGCAGGAGATGGCGTTCTCCATGATGATAATACTCCGATCCATACAGCCAGACGTGTCAAGTCCTGGTTTGAGGAACATAAAGACGAAGTCAAACACCTTATCTGGCCCGCACAGTCCCTAAACCTCAATATCATCGAACTGCTGTGGTGTTTTTTAGGGAACAGAGTCAGGAATCAATATCCAGCAATAGCATCTCTACAGGAACATTGACGATTTATCCATAAAGAATGGTATAATATTCTCTTAACCACTATTCAGGACTTGCATAATTCACTTCCTTGGTGAATCCAGGTGGTAATAAATGCCATAGATGGTCCTATGCCATATTAATAAAGAATTTCATGTGTTTCCTAAGTGTTTCCATTATTTTGATAACCACCTGTGTATATATGTGTGTGTGTGTGTGTATAATTTGGAATACCCCACACACACCGAAAGATTACATTTCCGGCACCTCTATTTCTAGAAATCGAGCACTGTATATATATAAACAGGGTGGTCATAAAAAACTTTGCCGATTATGGACCTTTAGCGGCCGTTCCGTTCAACCGAACGAGATGAGATTTCAGATAAAGTTATTCAGAGGTATGAACTAAGAATTTTGGGAATGGCAACAAAGTGGCACTCACGGTTACGGTTATAGGTACAGAAACTCGAAATTTTCAAATGGCAACACCCACTTTTTCCCCGTCGCAAAATGCTCAACGCATGCGAAAACCCTAAAGAGCGTTGGAACGGTACGTGTATCACAAAAAATTGGCGCGTTATGCAATCACAAAAAACAGCTCTGCGAACGGCCTGCAAAAACACGATCGGGGCGCACGGAGGAAATTGCATATGACAGAGGCAAGACACCCTTCACATATGACAACACAGATTGGACGTAAGAAAACTATTATTTGGATTACACATTTTCTACATGGGTGCCATCATCGTGTTTCTGTTGGCCGTTCGCAGAGCTGTTTTTTGTGCGTGCATAACGCGTCCGTTTTTTTTTTTTGTGATACAGGTACCGTTCCAACGCTCTTTGGGGTTTTCGCATGCGCTGAGCATTTTGCGACGGGAAAAAGTGGACGTTGCCATTCGGAAATATCAAGTTTCTATACCTATAACTGTGAGCGCCACTTTGTCGCCGTTCTCAGAATTTCGTGATCATACCTTTCAATAACTATATCTGAAATCTCATCTAGATCTGTTGAACGGAACAGCCATTAGAGGTCCATATATCGGCAAAGATTTTTTATGACCACCCTGTAATTAATATATATATGTATACAGTAGAACCCCGTTATAGCGAACCTGGTATATAACGAACTCCCGGATATAGCGAACGAAAAATTTGGTCCCGCCGTTTTCCTATTGTATTTAATGCTAATTTATCCTTTTATAGCGAACCTCCGAAATCTTAAGAATCGGCTATAACGAACCTTTTTTCAGTCGACTTACTGTATTTTTTCATATTTTTAAACTTTTTAAGAATGTTGAAGATACAACAAATGTTGAAGAAGCAAAGAATGTTTAAGAAAATGATGATTTACCTATCGCGATGTGAATAGATAAACCCAAAATTTCATCATTTTTAGATTATGACATGCAATTGTTCGAAACATGTGATGGTGAAGTAATTAAATGTGAAACATTAATATCATTACATGAAGATATTGTGGAAGAAATTAAAACGAATCACTCTAAAATCGAAGATTCTGCATCTGATGCTGATGAAGAAGGGCACATCAATGACGAAACCCCCAAAATCTGAGATGCTACAACAGCGATGCCTTTAATTCATAAGTTTTTGTCTACGCAAACAGTCGAAGAAAGAGTGTTGAAGTCATTTGCTGTATTGGGCAAAGAAATTCATAAAATGTTTTCAAAATCGGCATCACGTCAATTAAAAATAAAATGAATTTATTTCCATTTGTGTTCATTTTCAGTTAATTTAATTAGTTTTGTGTCAGTTTACTGTAATCGGTTTTAGTCAATTTAATTCATTCATGATCATTTTTATTAGATTTTATCATTTTTAAATACATCATTAATGAATACACGTAGCAACTAATGAGTTATACATTATGTGAACTCTAATATTTTTCTTAACGGTACGGATATAGCGAACCACCGGATATAGCGAACAAAACCTTTGGTCCCTTGAAGTTCGTTATAACGGGGTTCTACTGTATATACATACACGTGGTAGTGCAACATAAACAAAAGTTTATTCAGTATACTTTGGGTAGTACAGTAATATCTATTTGAAATAAAGCCTTTGTGTTTATGTAAAACATAACTTATACTTCCTTTCACGTTAAAATATCATTTGTCAGTATTTAATTTTAGCAATAAATTAAACAATTATCTTGTTGAAAACAATTTAAGGATATTTTATTTACAGAATAAGAAGTTTGGTCACTAAGCAATATATATATATATATATATATATATATATATATATATATATATATATATGCACGTGGTAGTGGCAACATAAACAAAAGTTTATTCAGTATACTTTGGGTAGTAGTATCTATTTGAAATAAAGCCTTTGTGCTTATGTGAAACATAATTTATACTTATACTTCCTTTCACGTTAAAATATTATTTGTCAGTATTTAATATAAGCAATAAATTAAACAATTGTCTTGTCGAGAACAATATAATGACATTTTATTTGCAGAATAAGAAGTTTGTTCACTAAGAAAAATTTAAAGTTTCAAACAACTGATTATTTGTTCAGCAATTTGTTACGTGATGTATTTATCGCTTATTCAGCAGGAAGAAGATTAGGTAATCATTTACAAAATAGCATATCAAATAAGCCAGTAATTATTGTTCATCAGATAAATGCATTTAACAATTGTTTACACAGTAAAAATTTATCAAAAGGAAAAAAAGACAAAAGGTCTGCTTGGTTATAAAGACGTAATTTATACAAATAGTTCCTTTAACGTCAAAATTTTATTCTTCTGTATTTTATTTAAAGAATAAATTAAACAGTTGTTTAGAAGAATTTAGTGGCATTTTTTTGCACAATAAAAGTTTGTTCTCTACACAAAAATAAAATTCCAAAGAATGGATTATTTGTTCAGCAATTTTTTAGCGTTTATTCGGCAGGATGGAGTATATGTAATCATTTAAAAAATAATATATCAAATAACATCGTAATTATTGTTAAATGAAAGTATTTAATAATTGTTTACACAGTAAACATTTATCGGAATCTAATTTGAGCAAAAAGTATGTTTGGTCATCAAAACTTACCAATGCCTGAATGTTGTTTGTTTTATTTCTTTGTCGACTTCGTCTTTGAAAACAACTTTTCTTATTTATCATTTACACTGTTTTCGGTAAGTCAAATAGTTTTTAAAATTAAAAACTTCTAAATGACATTAGTAAATAAGCTCATTTTTTCTACTGTTGTTTAAATTCTTTTTTATTTATCCTTTACACTGTTTGAGACGCTTTAAATAAATTTAAAATTAAAAACATGCAAATAACATTATTAAATAAATTCATAATTATCATTGTTGTTGGTCATCAAATGAAAGTATTTTTTATTTATTATTTACATTGTTTGAGAGGCATTAAATAATTTCAAAATTAAAACTTTCAAATAACATTATAAAATAATCTCATTGTTATTATTAATATTTGTTATTTTCATCAAATATTGTCCATTTTTATTTATCATTTACTCTGTTTGAGACGCTTTAAACAGCTTTAAAATTAAAAACGAATGAATAACATTATTAAATAAGCTCATTGTTATTATTGATTTTGTACATCAAATAAAAGTCTTTTTTTAATTTATCATTGGCACTGTTTGAAGCACTTTAATTAGTTTTTAAAATTAAAAACTTATGAATAACATTATTAAATAAGCTCATTCTCCTTACTGTTGTTGTTCATCAAATTTTGTCTCTTTTTATTTATCCTTTACTCTATTTGGGACGCTTCAAAAGTTTTAAAATTAAAAACTTATAAATAATATTATTAAATAAGCTCATTGTTGCTATTGTTGTTGTACGTCAAATAAAAGACTTTTTTTATTTTATCATTGGCACTGTTTGAAGCACGTTAATTAGTTTTTTAAATTAAAAATTTATGAATAACATTATAAAATTAGCTCATTGTTGTTATTGTTGTTAGTGAAATAAAAGTAGTTTTTTTTATTTATCGTTTGCACTGTTTGAAATACGTTAATTAGTTTTTAAAATGAAAAAATAGTGAATAACATTATTAAATAAGCTCATTGTTATTGTTGTTGTTCATCAAATAAAAGTGTTTCATTATTATCAGTTAAAATTTGTTCATAATATTTTAACTATATTTGACTTTTCCGATAAATTTTTACACTGTAAAAATTTTTATTTTTAAGCAAAATTTGTTGATGTTTTTGGTCTTGAAGTATGTTTGTTTTCTCCATCATCGACGTTCTATTTCAAAACAGTCTTTTTTATATTTTTTAAATTTTTTTCTACAGCACAAAAACATTTTTAAAACTAATAAAAATTTAAAGACAACATTTTAAAAAGCTTTCATTATTGTTCTTATTTTTTTTATTTATTTTTAGCTAAAGTGATTTCATAATATTGAAACTATATTTAGCTGTCTTTTACTCAGTGAAAATCTATCGGGAAAAAATGCATCTGCTTTTATTTATCATTTATTCTGTTCAAGACGCTTTAAACAGTTTTAAAATTAAAAACTTATGAATAATATTATTAAATAAACACATTGTTGTTATTGTTGTTGTACCTCAAATAAAAGACATTTTTTATTTTATCGTTGGCACTGTTTGAAGCACGTTAATTAGTTTTTAAAATAAAAAATTTAGGAATAACATTATTAAATGAGATCATTCTTGTTATTATTGTTTTTTGTCAAATAAGAGACTTTTTTTATTTTATCATTGGCACTGTTTGAAGCACCTTAATTAGTTTTTAAAATTAAAAATGTATGAATAACATTATTAAATAAGCTCGCTGTTGTTATTGTTGTTTATAAAATAAAAGTCTTTTTTTTATATATCGTTTGCACTGTTTGAAACACGTTAATTAATTTTAAAATTAAAAATAGTGAATATCATTATTAAATAAGCTCATTGTTGTTATTGTTGTTGTTCATCAAATAAAAGTGTTTTTATTATTATCAGTTAAATATAGTTAAAATATTATGAACAAATTTTGACTTTCCGATAAATTTTTACACTGTAAAAATTTATATTTTTGAGCAAAATTTTTTTTTGTTTTTGGTCTTGAAGTGTGTTTCTTTTCTCCATCTTCGACGTTCTACTTCAAAACAGTTTTTTTGTTTATATTATTTAATTCTTTTTTCTACAGCACAAAAACATTTTTAAAACTAATAAAATTTATAGACAACATTTTAAAATGCGTTCATTATTGTTCTTATTTTTTTATTTATTTTTAGCTAAAGTGATTTCCTAATATTGAAACTATATTTAGCTGTCTTTTTCTCTGTGAAAATCTATCGGGAAAAAATGTGTCTGTTTATATATATCATTTATTCTGCTTCAGACGTTTTAAAAAGTTTTAAAATTAAAAACTTATGAATAATATTATTAAACAAGCACATTGTTGTTGTAGTTGTACGTCAAATAAAAGACTTTTTTATTTTATCATTGGCACTGTTTGAAGCACGTTAATTAGTTTTTAAAATTAAAAATTGAGGAATAACATTATTAAATAAGCTCATTGTTGTTATTGTTGTTTCTTGTCAAATAAGAGACTTTTTTTTATTTTATCATTGGCACTGTTTGAAACACGTTAATTAGTTTTAAAATTAAAAAACAGTGAATAACATTATTAAATAAGCTCATTGTTGTTATTGTTGTTGTTCATCAAATAAAAGTGTTTTTATTATTATCAGTTAAAATTTGTTCATAATATTTTAACTACATTTGACTTTTCCGATAAATTTTTAAACTGTAAAAATTTATATTTTTGAGCAAAATTTGTTGTTGTTTTTGGTCTTGAAGTGTGTTTCTTTTCTCCATCTCCGACGTTCTATTTCAAAAAAGTTTTTTTTGTTTATATTATTTAAATTTTTTTCTACAGCACAAAAACATTTTTAAAACTAATAAAAATTTATAGACAACTTTTTTTAATGCGTTCATTATTCTTCTTATTTTTTTTTATTTATTTTTAGCTAAAGTGATTTCCTAATAATGAAAGTATATTTAGGTGTCTTTTACTCAGTGAAAATCTATCGGGAAAAAATGTGTCTGTTTTTATATATCATTTATTTCAGACGTTTTAAAAAGTTTTAAAATTAAAAACTTATGAATAATATTATTAAACACGCACGTTGTTGTTGTTGTTGTACGTCAAATAAAAGACTTTTTTATTTTATCATTGGCACTGTTTGAAGCACGTTAATTAGTTTTTAAAATTAAAAATTCAGGAATAACTTTATTAAATAAGCTCATTGTTGTTATTGTTGTTTCTTGTCAAATAAGAGACATTTTTTTATTTTATCATTGGCACTCTTTGAAGCACGTTAATTAGTTTTTAAAATTAAAAATTTATGAATAATATTATTAAATAAGCTCGCTGTTGTTATTGTTGTTTGTCAAATAAAAGTCTTTTTTTTTAATTTATCGTTTGCACTGTTTGAAACACGTTAATTAGTTTTAAAATTAAAAAAATAGTGAATAACATTATTAAATAAGCTCATTGTTGTTATTGTTGTTGTTCATCAAATAAAAATGTTTTTATTATTATCAGTTAAAATGTTTTCATAATATTTTAACTATATTTGACTCTTCTGATAAATTTTTACACTAAAAATTTTTATTTTTTAGCAAAATTTGTTGTTCTTTGTCTTGAAGTGTGTTTGTTTTCTCCATCATCGACGTTCTATTTCAAAACAGTCTTTTTTTGTTTATATTAATTTTAAAAAAATTCTACAGCACAAAAATATTTTTAAAACTAATAAAAATTTATAGACAACATTTTTAAATGCGTTCATTATTGTTCTTATTTTTTTATTTATTTTTAGCTAAAGTGATTTCCTAATGATGAAAGTATATTTAGCTATCTTTTACTCAGTGAAAATCTATCGGGAAAAATGTGTCTGTTTTTATTTATCATTTATTCTGCTCGAGACGCTTTAAAAAGTTTTTAAATTAAAAACTTATGAATAATATTATTAAATAAGCACATTGTTGTTATTGTTGTTGTACGTCAAATAAAGGACATTTTTTATTTTACCATTGGCACTGTTTGAAGCATGTTAAATAGTTTTTAAGATTAAAAATTTAGGAATAACATTATTAAATCAGCTCATTGTTGTTATTGTTTCTTTTCAAATAAAAGTCTTTTTTTAATTTATTTCTTGCACTGTTTGAAACACGATAATTAGTTTTTAAAATTAAAAACTTGGGAATAACGTTATTAAATAAGCTCATTGTTATTACTATTTTTGTTCATCAAGTAAAAGTGTTTATATTATTATCAGTTAAAATTTGTTCATAATATTTTAACTTTATTTGACTTTTCCGATAAATTTTTACACTGTAAAAATTTATATTTTGGGGCAAAATTTTTTATTTTTTTTGTCTAGAAGTGTGTTTGTTTCCTCCCTCATCGACGTTCTATTTCACGTTATATTTCAAAACAGTTTTTGTTTGTTTATATTATTTAAATTTTTTTCTACAGCACAAAAACATTTTTAAAATTATAAAAAATGTATAAACAACATATTTAAATATGTTCATTATTGTTCATATTTTTTTTCATCATTTTCAGCTAAAATATTTTCATAATATCGAAATTATATTTTACTGCCTTTTACTCAGTGAAAATCTATGAGGGAAAAAATGTGTTAGGTTACAAAAACTTCCTGAAGTCTTGAACCATATTTAATTATACGTTCTTTTTAATTTTAAAAATTGTTTTAAGTTTATCATTTATCATGCTTCAGACGTATTAAACAGCTTTTAAAATTAGTAATTTACAAATAACATTCTAATTAACTTAACATTATTGTCATAAAAAATTAATTTTCCTTTAATTTTAGCTAAAATTTTTACATAATATTCAAACCATATTAAATATTCTTTAGCACAGTAAAAATTAATACGAACCTAACTGAGCAAACACTTTATTTAGTAATAGGAACAAAGTCCTGAAGTCTATATTCGTTTTTGTTTTTTCAATGTCGACACGTAGTTTGAAAATACTATTAATAAATTATTACGTATTAAAGTCCTAGAGAGAACGAAAAATCCAAAATTATAGTTATGTCCGTATTCCACACACACACACAAATATATATATATTTATATATATATATATATATATATATATATATATATATATATATATATATATATATATATATATATATATATATATTAAATACATCGATCAATGAACGCAATTGATGTAAATAAATATACATATATTTATTAAAAAAATCTTAATGGATATTTTTTACAGACAAAATAGTGTATAAAAAAAATTCAAATGAAATCTAATAGAACATACTGAAGAATATAGTACAGTTAATATAGTAAAGTTAAAGGAGGATTTCTTTTAGTGTATTTTTAATATTTTTTTGGATAATGTCTAATCGTTTGCCGCATTCGCAAGAAAAAATTTTTTTTTGTCTATTTCGATCTTATGCACGTGATGCAAAATTAGTTTAAAGTATGACAATAAGAAAAGAAACCATGTGATCAGCGTTTAATAAATTGAATTCTAAAAATTAATCTTTAAAAATTCTCCAAAAATCAGCAAAGGGAGGTAAAGATTCGAAAAAGATTTCAATTTAAAGAAATTTCTATGATCTTTCTCGTAATATAAATTTTATAACCCTCAGATTATTATTTTAAATGCAAACTTAAAAAAAGTTACAAAAACAGTTTAAAAATTCAATTTTAAAAAATCTAAGAAGAATATTTCAAAAATCTTTCTTAGTGCACCTCTACACTATAAGAAGAATCGCCATGCAAAATTTCAGCCCTTTAGGTCCAGCGGTTTGGTCTGTGCATTGTATGTCAGTCAGTCATTTACGGTCAACTGTTTTATATATATAGATAAGTATTTTATTATATAATTTTTTTTTTCAAAAATGCTCGAATTTTTCAAGAGGCTCCATGCGCATTCATTTTCTTCTGATATCTTCCAAACTTCTCAGAATTGTTAATTGAAGTGTTTGTCACAAAACTGTGCATTAATTCTTTGAAGTCAAATATTTTTCAAATTTATAGACCATAAAATAAAGTAAAAACATAAAAAAATAACAGGCAGAGTAGAAAAAATATATTTAAGACTCTAGATTCATACAACAAAAAAAATTAATGCACATTTATATTTATATACATATAGTAAATTCATAATACTAAATTTAAGAATTTTAATTAATATAAAATGCTTATGGAGCCTTTTGAAAAACTTTAGCAGTTTTGAAATTTTTTTTTAAAAACAGACCTTCCTCTACACTATAAGAAGAATCGCCATGCAAAATTTCAGCCCTTTAGGTCCAGCGGTTTGGTCTGTGCGTTATATGTCAGTCAGTCAGTCAGTTACGGAATTGTTATATATAAATATATATATATATATATATATGTGTATATATATATATGTGTATATATATATATATATATATACACATATATATATATATATATATACACACATATATATATATATATATATATATATATATATATATATATATATATATATATATATATATATATATATATATATATATATATATATACATATATATATATATATATATATATATATATATATATATATATATATATATATATATATATATATATATATATATATATATATATATATATATATATGTATATATATAATATTAAAAACTAGTAATTTCTTAATTCAACAATCTTAACATTTAAAAACTATTAATTCCTCACTTTACTATTCCAAATTACAAACCCTTTTTTAATTCCTTGAAATAGGTAATTTCCCTTGGGCATTCGTGTTAAAATCCAGGAGATATTCTAAATTTTAGCATTGTCATCCCAGTAAAACTTATATAGAAATCCCATAGTAATAGCCTTTGTAACCCCAGGCAATATTATTAAAGATGGCTGACTTTTTACCGAAATTAAGCTCGACGCGGCGTGGCTACCGAATTAGATCAGATCAGAGCATCAACAAATAACTTTTATCCAATCAAAATGTAAGTCACACCTCTGTGTCACGTGATGGAATGACTTTATAAAACTATCTGGTGTCTAAAATTAGACACACTCTGTAAGAATCGGTCTGTCATATAATCCCGGGCGGACGACTTGGAAAACTTAATAAAATGCCTTAGATTCAATTACGTATCTGTGGTTTCTGTGTCTGCGTTGGGAGTCTTTGCGGGAAAATGCTCGGTTTGTCATCATGTGTATCGGCGACGTAATCCACTCTGGCCTGTTATCTGTTCCTCCATGTCGCCATGATACCTTCCCATCAGACACAGGCAGTAATTTTTTTTCCAATTCAACCCGAGCGCAAACAACAGAATCAGAGTGTCCCGGTCTCCGCCATGTCTTAACAACATTCGTCTACGCTGGATAATTTCGGAGTTCCCGTCAGCCATGTGGTGTGGCGCGTTAACTCCCAATGTCTTTCCGACGAAATAAGCGGGAGTACATCGTCAAATTTTGTGCGCCTTCGACGCTCCTATTTTTTTTTTCTCTCTTCTCTCGTCTTGCCGTGTGATGACCAGCAATTGCGGATTTAAATTCATCGTTCTTCTATCCGGATTTCAAAATGTGCTTTTTTTTTCTTGCCGTGTGACGACCAGTGACTGCGGATTTAAATTCTTCGCGAGTATCTTCAACAAGAGTGTGCGCGAAATCGAAAGTTAATTTCCAACCATGTTCTCCTTAGTGAAAAGCGTTCTATCGTGCGGTGTTTTGTCAAACAGCGTGATCATCTTTTCTTTTTTTTAAATAAAAATTTATTTTGTGTGTCTCACCAATGGTGCTTCGGAGAAGAGAAAATGTTCCTGCATCAGCAACTTATTCCAGCTTTTGGATTTGCAGAAAAATATGTAATAATCTGCGGTAAATCTTCACTAAAGTAAATTTATTTTGTTCCATATAATAAAATTCGGTCTTAAATCAACATAAAATTAAAGGTAAGACAGATTGTCAATGAAATTTTAAAAGTTCTTAGAATGTTAAATGAAAATTTGTGTGTAATGTTTAAATATTGGGATTTTAATGATATTGATACTCTGATACAATTAGAACAAATTTTAACGAAAATTAATAATGATTTTGCTTAATATAAATTTGATATAGTTAGTTATCTGGCTTCTGTAAACATGAATCGTATATATTTTTAAAATGTTTTCAGTTATTTTTAATCATGAGGTACTTCTGTTTTCTCGTGCGTTATAAATTTGGTTTTGATTTTGGGGTTTGGTTTCAAGTGAAGGATTATAATTTAAGTTTTGTGTATTTAAATTTCATTGCTAGCCACATGAATATTTACTATATATAGAGATTATAAGATATTTGAATTTAAAGAAATTTTTGAGACTTATATGTGATAAATTTATTATAAGTGTGTATTTTTAGTGTAATTTTATAATATTTCCATGTTCTTTTTCTGATAATGAATATTTTAGTGTTTTAAGATAATTAATGATCCTTGGTTACGTTAAATTGAAATGTTAAATGAGCGTAGTAATCCTATAAGTATTTGTTTTCGCACCCAGTTCAAAATCGTCGCGGAGAAAAAGAAAAAATAATAACGTAAATCATTTCCGTTTTCGAGCGCGTTGTACATTTCGAAGGTCGCCTCCGCAATAAATTTGAATGCTCAGCATTAGTTTTGTAAACACGATCATGAAAAGAGCCAAACTTGTTTTGATTCATTTAACTTCGAATTTTTTGCGACTCTAAATTTAAACATATGATGCCTGTGGTTTTGATTTTGGAAAATATCTGCAGGGATAACATAATAATTTTCAGACATCAAGAAAATTTTATAATTTAAGTACTTTGACATATTACATTTGATTTTGAGCCCTCGAATTGTTCTACGAATTGAAGTAAAGGAGATTTCTGGAGGTTAGTCGACAGTTAAAATTCGTGTTACGATTTTCATAAACGGAACGTCTTTATAACATGACTTAGGGTGCCAAAAAACCACAATTGGAGAATTGAAAAAACCATTGTATGTTATATTTGGTTCATCCGCCCCAGAAAATTCTCGAAATAGAAATAATGAAGAATAATAAATAAATAGGAAAGATAATATTATAATGAGAAATATGTTTTAAGATATTAAATACAAATGATGAATATTTGGGAACTTTACAGCGAGGATTCATACCAAAATGTGATATAAGAAAAGAAAAATTAATTTTGGTTTATCGATTTCATGATTAACTTAATAAAACTGAGATGTCTATTGGTAAAAGATTATTATTTGTGATTATTATTTTGATTATTTGTGTCAATTGATAGAATAATAGTTTGAAATTTGAACATTAACATTAAATTATGGCAATTGATAGAGAATATTAAGGTATTATTGGTATTAGGAGTATTTTATTATTGTGTGTTTAATACTTTCATATGTTGTGTATAAAATTGATAGACCAAACTTTCACACTAAACGAGATTCTGAAATTGTCCATGCTTGCAGATTGAGATATTATAATGCACCAGAGAGCTTAAAACTACACCACGAATAATGACAAACATTAGATCCATTTTTCTTTCTTTTCTATGTGATGCTTAACATCATTATATTTTTTTTAAATCGATATAATTAATTATGTGTTGTCCTACTAAAGATATATAAAAAAAAGAAAAAAAACTGTCTAACTTAAACTTTCTTCTTAAGAATACTATTATATGTGAATTTTTTTTTGGATCTCAATTTAAACACCGGCTATGACAACTCTACTTCTTTAACCTTTCAGTAAATTTCCCATTTCTTGAAAAACACTTTCCTATCACCCACCTCTACAAGCGCGTTGGATGTCGTCCCAACTGTTTAAGATCTTATTAATTTTTTTTACTATTTGTTTTTAATTCAACAACTCAGTCACTTAAAGTGCTGAAGACTATTTGCTTGAGTAATGACTAAAACAGGGCTGGGATGGCCACTCCTTTTGTCCTCCCATTTCTATATATTATACTCCCACAGGTATGACAACTGCACCTTTTCCTTTTTCTCCATCTGTGTACTATGCAAGATGCTGTTTTCCAACGCAGTCATATTCTGTCGGAGATTTACGGTTAGTCCACTGTACGGCTAAAAGACTCTTCCTCCTTATTAGTCAGAGAACAATATGGAGAAAGAAAACCCACTTGTTACACAAACATAAACACAACCCTCACTGCTTAGAGGTAGAATTAAAAAATTTGAAACTAAGAGTTTGGGTAACACACATACAACAAGGTACCTTCAACACAAAAAATTGGATATCCACGTAGAATTATAATAAGTGTACACAAATGAATAGTAAATAAATAATTTGAAAATAAAGTGAAAAGTATTGAGAATAAATAAATAAAGTTATAAATAAATAAATAAAGTTAGAATAAATATGAATAAGAATAATTAAAGAATATTGAATAGGATTTTGGAATGAATAAATGTTGTCGAAATAAAATGAATATAAGAAATGATGAAATGAGAATAATAAGAAATATAAAAGATATTAAAAAGAGATTTTTGTTGATAATAAGTAATATTGAATTAAAGCAGATAAGAGAAATTAAGAAAAAATAGTGAGATAAATAAAGATACGAAAACTAGATAATGAATGATATGTTTTGTAATTTTTATATACAATTGATATATTTGAAGTGTGATTTTATTAAATCTTTTGATTTTTATTGAAAGTGTGATTTTTATTATAAACTGTGATTTTTATTATGTAACTAAAGAACTAATTTTCTTTATATGTAAACAAGTCGAGATAATGTGTTTTATGTACTCCACGTTGGTGAAGCAGAAATAAGAAACAGCAACACAAAGACTGTGATTTTTTAATTGGTGTATTTTCCTCAACATACTAATGACTGTGACAGGACTAAAAGTGTTGCAATTCATTACAAGATAAGTAAATAAAGATTTTTTTTTGGACTCACTCCATAGTAGTGAACGTTGAGGAAGAATTTTTGAATTTTTCATCCTGTTATCAAAGTCAACTTCATTTACTTAATTTTTGTTTGTTTTTGATATTTTTATTACTATGTTTTGTTATTTTGTATTATTCAAATCGAGATGATAGTAGATATTGTATTAAATGTATGTTTATAGTGAAAATTTTTGGTAGTTTACAAATTTTTGGTTATGTTAATTGATTTTTTTTTCGAGATTTTGTTGTGTGGGGAGACGTCCCTATTCAACAGGTTTCAAATACATACTTATGTAGAATCTTCAATTTAATATTATGTGTCCTTCTTTTTAGTGATTTTATATATATTTTTCAGTAAATTTGATAATGTTGCTATGTCAGCTCATCACGTGATCTTTAAAAATGTTTTTCTTGCAATTTAACTTTAATTGAACTTGATACGTTAACTTATTCCAAATTTTTTAATGCCCATTCTTCTCACTCATCTGAGTGAGTCTGCCCTCCAATGCAGGCATTGTAGGTCAGCCTCTTCTCGGACGGGGGGGATATTCTATAATATTAAAAACTAGTAATTTCTTAATTCAACAATCTTAACATTTAAAAACTATTAATTCCTCACTTTACTATTCCAAATTACAAACCCTTTTTTAATTCCTTGAAATAGGTAATTTCCCTTGGGCATTCGTGTTAAAATCCAGGAGATATTCTAAATTTTAGCATTGTCATCCCAGTAAAACTTATATAGAAATCCCATAGTAATAGCCTTTGTAACCCCAGGCAATATTATTAAAGATGGCTGACTTTTTACCGAAATTAAGCTCGACGCGGCGTGGCTACCGAATTAGATCAGATCAGAGCATCAACAAATAACTTTTATCCAATCAAAATGTAAGTCACACCTCTGTGTCACGTGATGGAATGACTTTATAAAACTATCTGGTGTCTAAAATTAGACACACTCTGTAAGAATCGGTCTGTCATATAATCCCGGGCGGACGACTTGGAAAACTTAATAAAATGCCTTGGATTCAATTACGTATCTGTGGTTCCTGCGTTGTGGTGTCTGCGTTGGGAGTCTTTGCGGGAAAATGCTCGGTTTGTCATCATGTGTATCGGCGACGTAATCCACTCTGGCCTGTTATTTGTTCCTCCATGTCGCCGATATTACATATATATATATATATATATATATATATATATAATTATAATTATTCTATCGTTTTCATGTGGCAGAATATGTACAGCGGACGATAAAAGTGAAAAAAACTTTTAATTTCTTTAGCGAAAAGAAATTAATTTTATTTCAGTGAAAAAAAATTCTTAAAAGGATCCAAATAGAGAAATTTTTGGCAGTTCAAAAGACTCCATTTTACAATTTTATATGTAGCTCACTCCTTTCGACAACGTCATATCTCAAAAATCGGCGATTTTTAGTTATGCTTGTTTTCAGAATGCCCTGAAAGAGTAGTATATCCCTGCAAGATCGTCATATCTCACATGCTTAATATTTAGCCGCTAGCAGAATTAAAATTTATTTTCAATACATTTCAATGTACTTTTAAACTTTCTAATCACTCTCCTGAAAAATCTTGTTTTTTGAGATATGACGTTGTTTAAAGGCTATGTATATATATATATATATATATATATATATATATATATATACATTTATAAGTGAAACTTTTGTGACAGATACATTAAATTTACGGGACTGTAGTACTTAACGAATTAAGAATAAAATTAATGCATTTTTCCTCAGTGCTCTTCACACGAAACTTAATACAGCAAAGAGATACGCTAAAAACCCTTTATTCTTCCAATACGACGTTGCTAACGAGTTTCTTCGGAAAATCGCACTGCCGCAGTATGTTCGAAGCCTAAGCTTTGAAACGTTCTCACCCTTTTGCAGTGAAACGCCGCCTTAACTATTCCGATCACGCAGAGTGTACGTTTAAAAAAGCTTTATTCGACTGGCCCAACTTCCTCCAGAACGAGCTCTTTCTAAGCTGAATCTTACTCAAGCGATATCTCTCTCTGTTGCCTCTCGGCTATGGACTGTGACGTCACGGCACGCAACAACCAGTTTCGCACTAAAATCTTATTGGGTGAAGGAGTTTCGGCGATTTAATTATTTGAGGGGCAGAGCAGAACAGAAATGGTTCTGTTCCTACGTTTCTTTTTTATAGTTTTTTTTCCTCTTTCTTCTTTGTGCTTGCGGTATTTCGGACTCTTTATGGTTTTCTGTTCGTACAGGAATTTGTGTCAAGTTTACAAGATTTCTTCTTTATCTGCGTGTTTGAAATAATATCGTTTTCTCTGTACGTACCCCGTCGAGGGTTTAGAAAATGGCAGAAGTGAACAGTAGGCATTGTGTACTATTAGGGAATATTTAGAAGAGGTAATTTTTGCCATGTATATATATATATAATATATATATATATATATATATATATATATATATATATATATATATATATATATATATAGGCTTCAATTTTACAGTCATTATCTGTTCTTAAAAATAAATTGACCAGATAGCAACAGACTAGTAAATAAAAGAGCAATGAAATATACTTAAAAATAAGCTAAAATCGTTAAATCCCAATTTTTTGCATTTGGGGGCGATATAGTATGAATTAAATTTTTAAAATCTTTGCAAAATGTTTTTCTATTTATCAGGATTGAATAGTGCACCTAAAATACGCATATAAAAATTGAATTTCAATGGTATTTAAAAAGACTGAAATTTCAGTGTCATTTAACTATTTTTTAATTAAACAAATCAGATAGTAACAGACTAGGAAATTAAGACAGAAATGAAAAATCCTTTAAGATACGCTAATTTAAAACGAATAAATTTCTTTGCTATAGTATCGATATATGAATTTATTCACCCTCAAAATCTTTATAAAACTCTTTTTATTTTTCTGCATGAAAAATTTTACAGAATATATTTTTAATAGTTTAATTGTGATTGAAATTAAAAAAACTTAAATTTTTCTGTATTTATCTAAATTTAAAATAAATAGATCAGATAGCAATATACTTGTGAATGAGGAAAGCGATGAAACATCCTTAAAGATACGTTAATCAAAAATTATTAAATTCCAAATTTTTCCCATTTCCTTGGCGATGTAATACGAATTAATTGTTTTTAATCTTTACAAAACTTTTCCTATTTATCTCGATTTAAAAGTGTAGCTAAAATACATACATGATATTTGGATTGTTACAGTACTTAAAAAGATTGAAACTGCTCTAACTTTTTTTTAAATTTAAGAAGTAGGGAATTACGAAAGGGAAATCTTAAAAGATGCGCTAACTTAAATCAGTAAATTCCAAATTTCTGAATATTTTTGGGGGGCTATATATGAATTAATTTTCCATCAAAATCTTTACATAACTTTTTATATTTATTTGCCTTAATTTTACTGACAATATTTTAATAGATAATTGTGATTGTGTTTAAAAAGGCTTAAATTTTCTATTTTTATCCATTTTTAAAATTAATAGATGACATAAAAACAAAATAGTAAGTGAGGAAAGAAATGAAATATTCTAAAAGATCCGCTAATTTAAAATTATTTAATTTCAAATTTCAAATTCTTTTTGATGGAATTATATGAATTATTATTTTTTTTAATGTGCCTAAAATATACATATAATAATTGGATTATAATAATATTGAAAATGTTGAAAGTTTTCTGTCCTTTAAATGATATTTTAACAGACTAATGAATTACGAAAATGAAGAAAAGTCCTTAAATTGACGCTAATTTCAAGTAATTAAATTCCCAATTTCAGATTTTAGGGGCTATATTATACGAATTTATTTTCCTACGAATTTATTTTCCTTCAAATTTTAGCAAAGCCTTTTATATTTATTTACCGCAAAAATTTTATTTAAAATGTATTTAACACAGTTTAACTGTGACTGAATTAAAAAAGGCTTGAATTTTTGTCTTTATCTGTTTTTAAAATAGATAGAACAGTTAGCAACAGATTAGTAAATTTAAACCCATAGAATATATAAATCCTTAAACATAAATTAACTTCAAATTATTGAATTCTAAATTTGTATTATATGAATTAGTTCAAATTCATCAGTTATTCATAAGTTCAATTTTGTATTGAATGAATTAGTTCAAAGCGCTCTATTATACGAATTAATTTTCCTTTAAAATCTCAATTTTTTTGTTTTAGAGTGAAACTTAAAATATATTTAAATGCTTCCATATAAAGGTATTTAAAAAGATTTAAATTTTTTCATCGTTAACTAATTTTAAAATAAATGATTAGAGAACCGGAGTAGTAAATGATTAGAGAACCGGAGTAGTAAATGATTAGAGAAAAGAAAAACTTCAAAAGATTAAGGTATGTGTAGGACACTTGAAATTTCGTGAATTTCATATGCCGATACATCTTAACCAATGCCATTTTCTTAAGACGTGTATACATATAGCGAAAAAAAGAATTTAAAATTCACTAGCTCGTGGTGAATTGATCTATTTATTTTTAAAACAGATAAAGACACAAAAATTCAGGTCTTTTTAAATTCAGTCACATTTAAACTGTTAAATATACTTTAAATGATTTTTTAAGGCAGATAAATATTAAAAGGTTTGCTAAGATTTTGAAGGAAAATAAATTTGCATAATATAGCCCCCAAAAATCAAAAATTGGGAATTTAATTACTTGAAATTAGCGTCAATTTAAGGATTTTTCTTCATTTTCGTAATTTACTAGTCTGTTACTGTTTTTAATTAAAAAAACCGTTAAAGGACAGAAAAGTTTCAATCTTTTTAAATACTATTACAATCCGATTATTATAAGTATATTTTAGGTACATTTTTCAGTCCAGAAAAATAGAACAAGTTTTCTGAAGAGAAAAAAAAGTTACATAATATAATACCGCCAAAAAAATTGAAATTTGAAGTTTAATAATTTTAAATTATAAGATCTTTAAGGATATTTCATCTCTTTCCTCGTTTACTATTTTTTTGCGTCTACTTATTTAAAAAAAAATTTAAAACGATAAAAACAGAAAAAAATGAAGTCTTTTAAATGGAATCACAATTAAGCTATTAAAATATTTTCAGTAAAATTAAGGCAGATAAATTCAAAAAGTTTGTAAAGATTTCGATTGAAAATAAATTCCTATAATACAGCCAAAAAAATTCAGAAATTTGGGATTTACTGATTTAAATTAGCGCATCTTTAAGGATTTTTCTTTCGTAATTTCTTATTTATTTTAATGAAAAACAAAGTTATAATATCGCCAAAAAAATTCAAATTCGAAATTTAATAATTTTTAGCGGATTTTTAAGGTTATTTCATCGTTTTCCTCATTTACTATTTTGTTACTATCCCATCTATTTGTTTTAAAAACAGAAAAAAAAGTATTTAAACCTTTTTAAATGCAATCTCAATTAAGCAATACAAATAAAGTGAACGTCGGCTGACGAAGAGTCACGAACTTCCTTTGATGCAGTGAGCGAACAGCAGCAAAGGCAAACCAATACGTTCGGTGTGGTTCGTTGCTAAGTATATACTTGAAGGACAATTTAATTTGTTACTCTTCGTCGGTTTCATTGGTTGTATATATAAGCGCCTCAAATGAGCACAACAATGAATCGCACAAAGCGCAAGCTATGGCTACAAAAATGAATTTTTCTTTCCTCTCAAATAGTATATTATGTGGTTTTTTGGAGATTTACTGTCATTTCGCAACAAGAAAAAGCACGCATGAATGAAACTTAAGCCATGCTAAATAACGAACAACTTAAGATTCTAACATTACTCTCGACTCAAGAGTTCCGGGGTTTAAAAAAGTGGCGTGTATCTCAGAAAACACTTATATGCGAGAAAAGTATGAGCGAAGTTCTAATTCACTGATTGTTTTTTAAAATATTTTATTTTCTATTACTTTCTAACACCAGAAAAAAATACCAAATGATTAATATTCCTTCTTTTACACTGCTGGCCACTGTAAATGCAACACCCTGAAGGAAACATGCAAATAACATGAAATTTACAACATGCATTAGCGGAGGTGAGATATGCAAATGATTAGAATTTCAGCGCAGACGCACATCACGCGCGCCTGTGGCGCCACTTCAAAGCGCTATTTTAGGCTTGGAGATTTCGACGATTTCAAGTTCGGCAATTGTGTTTTTCTTGTGGTTTTTTCAAAAATACGATCAGTTATGCCTCGTCGAAAACAGCGATCATCTTTTGATCCAGTATCCGAGTTCGACAGAACAAGGATAGTGGCCTACCGAGAATGTGGATTATCTTTCAGGGAAATCGGTAGTCGTGTTGGACGAAACCAAACAACTGTAATGCGGATATGTGATCGTTGGATGCAGGAGGGTACGACGGACCGGCGTGTTCGATCGCATCCACCTCAGCGCACCACTTCACGTGATGACAGGCAAATTGTGCGCATGGCACTGACGGATCGCTCAGTCACATCACGAACCATAGCACAGCACATGCAGTCTGTAACGCATCATCCAGTGTCTGCGCGTACCATTCGACGCCGTTTACAGCAGAGTGGTCTGTCCGCAAGACGTCCATTGCTTTGTCTACCCTTGACGCAGAACCACAGACGTATCCGCCGCCAATGGTGCGATGACAGAAGGATGTGGACGGCAGAATGGAATGAAATTGTCTTTACTGACGAGTCACGCTTCTCTCTGCAACACCACGATGGTCGCATTCGAGTCTGGAGACACCGTGAAGAGAGGATGCTGAACAGCTGCGTTATGCACCGCCACACTGGTCCTGCACCGGGTATTATGGTATGGGGCGGTATTGGATATCACTCTCGCACACCTCTAGTACGCATTGCCGGTACCTTAAACAGCCAGCGCTACATCTCCGAGGTGTTGGAGCCAGTTGTCCTTCCTTACCTTCAGGGCTTGCCCACAGCAATATTTCGACAGGATAATGCACGACCACACGTGGCACGCATTGTCCAACGGTACTTCGTCAATCGCCAGATTGAATTGTTTCCCTGGCCGCCTCGCTCTCCGGATCTTTCGCCGATAGAAAACATGTGGTCCATGGTTGATCTACGATTGACCCAGATTCCATCCCCAGCTGCCACAGCAGATTAACTTTGGCAACGTGTGGAAGCTGCATGGTCTGCTATACCCCAAGAACTCATCCAAAGTCTCTTTGAATCAATGCCGAGGCGTGTGGCAGTGGTGATCTCCAACAATGGCGGCTACTCTGGCTACTGATTTTGGCAGGAACCACACTTCACAGAAGTCTATAAATTTAATCATTTGATATTTGGTCAACATGTTATCTACAAAATAAATTTTGTTGTGATATCTCTTGTCTTTCTTGGTGTTGCAATTTGGGTGGCCAGCAGTGTATATATTTATATATATACAGGGTGTCCATAATTTAACTTCTCTACTTTAAAGTTGTCTACAGTCGAAACTATAGTTCAGAAAGTTATGAAATTTTGTGTAGGGCATATTGAAGGGATGGGAATTTGTTTGAGCGAATAAAAAAATTAGTTCAAAATTTCACTACCAGAGGGCGTTTTTTATGAATTACACGTTTACGACTGGTTCTTTACTTAAGATTTCACCATTTTTTATCCATAAGTATGAGCGAAGTTCTAATTCACTGATTGTTTTTTAAAATATTTTATTTTGTATTACTTTCTAACACCAGAAAAAAATACCAAATGATTAATATTCCTTCTTTTATATATTTATATATATATACAGGGTGTCCATAATTAAACTTCTCTACTTTAAAGTTGTCTACAATCGATAAGCGTCTTAATTGAGCACAACAATGAATCGCTCAAAGCGCAAGCTATGTCTACAAAATGACTTTTTCTTTCCTCTCAAATAGTATATTATCGTGGTTTTTTAGTGTTCTTCTAGGTGTTTTGCTACAGGTTATTACTTCGGTTCTCCAGCTTTTTCAGCGTCGCAGAGATGTACAGTTCCTTCCATTGTGCTGTGTTGTTACTGAGAACTTTCTTAGTCCCAAGAACAGTTCCGGAGGTCGTCCTCACTACCTTCCTTTCTAAAAGTACTCTTTTACTGAACTTTGAATAACCTGGTAGTCTTCCCTCTGCTCATACATCGTTTTAGTCACCAAGACTATAAGAACTTGTGTTCATTTAACCTAAGTTTCCACCCCACCGAAGCGTTCCGAATTCATCATTATTCCACGGACTTCCTAATCTCTTCTGTATAGATATTTTAGTATAGGTATTCAAAGAAATCTTCAGTATAACCCTGTATATATTTATTCCTTTTTTATATTTATATATTTATTTTCTTTTATAACAATATAAGCTATGTTTCTTTGACGAAGAAAGAAACTTAAAAGGCAAACAGTTTTTTCATTACATACATAGGGAGTATAGTGTAGCATTTATATATAGTATATTTATATTAACGATTTAACATTGAGTTAAACATTCAGTTTCGGGGTGGAGGATTGTATGTTTAATCAACAATATCAAGTCACCTGATCAAATATCGCACTAAAGGCAGAATCAAAACTCCTTCCATAGAACCTTTCTATCCTAGGATCTTGGCAATGTACCGCATTGCTCTCCGTTTGGTGGAAGAACTATGAACCATATTTACAAAGCATTTCTGTTTTATTTGCCTTTAAATCTATTTCATTGTGAAGAAAAAATAGAGCTCTTGGCGAAATGGCTTATAGAAATGGCTTCAAATCTATTTCTTTCTAAAGAAAAAATAGAGCTCTTGGTGAAATGGCTTAGAGATATGGATCCAAATCTATTTCTTTGTAAAGAAAAAAATAGTGCTCTTGGTGAAATGGCTTAAAGATATGGCTTCAAATCTATTTCTTTGTGAAGAAAAAAAAATAGAGCTCATGGCGAAATGGCTTTATTCACAGTTTGGGAAAATAGTATTCAGCTGTTAAGTAGTAATACCACTCAGTAAAACGAATAATAATAGAACTGAACTTTTCTTGGTAATCCCCAATAACGTAACAAAAGTAATACCACTCAAATTTCCAACACTGCTCTATTCAAGTATATATATATATATATATATATATATATATATATATATATGACGAGCTTAAACTCTCGTAATCCCTCTTATTCGTTTCCCTACTACTTACTCTTAAAATATATGCAGTCAGTAACATCGTAGGCCTGTGGAATTAAAGACAATTAGTTTACATGTAAATCCTTTATTCAATAACTACTAATTAACCCGATTCAATCCATGCCATTTTCGATCTCTCATCTCGTGACGCGCGCTGCCTCTCAATTCGGAATCCAAGAACGCTATATTAAATATTTTGTTAAAACTCAAGCGTAGAACCTTCGCGCATGCCCTGTGAAAACTTCTAGAACTCGCTCCACGTCTGGCATTATGTAACAGTTTCACTCCTCGACACCTATGCTTGCTCTAAAATGTGGTTCGCCTGACCACAGACGCGTGTCAAGGTTACATCTCAAAAAGAGATTATCTTTCCCAATTCACGCGAAGCATTTCGAACTAAGCTCTGTGAAAATGATGCCGCTCGGTGCCAAATAATAAATTATCCTTAAGCCCCCTTTAATTTTAACTTGATTAATCCTGACATATATATATATATATATATATATATATATATATATATATATATATATATATATATATATCGCACTGCCATCAAACAGCCTAAAATAATTGATTACATCAATTTTTTAATTTTTTTCAGTAGATAATACAGAGCTACTAGTTGGTACCCGTCAAAACATGACGGCTAGATAGTAAATAAATGTACTAATACACAAATTATACTCAACACATCATTGCCAAATGTTGAAAATCATAATGCGCAGAAACAAATTAGTGTGTTTAAGCGGCCTTGTGCTTAGTGAGCATCTACAGCCAGATTTAAAAATCTCACTGAGCATGCTCAGAAAGCAATTTTTTTATAGTAAATTATCGCTCATTAAACAGCGAGAAATAAACAATTTCCATCAGGTTTAATCTTAAATATCACAAACTAGGTGTTTTTTAGATAATTTTCTACCATTTATTTTTCTTTCAGCAATATGCTTTGATAAAAAGCAGATGAACTTTAGGTTTGAACATCTTTTATGACTTCAAATCTTTACGATTGCCAGAAGACACCCTTAGTTTCGATGCAATGGATCTTTGAGTGGGTGGATTTTCTTTTAGGACCAGAGACTTCACTTTCTTGATATTTACCTGCGTTCGAACAGTCTTAGGATGAGGTTTCTTGGTCGTGTTTTCATTTTTACTTTCATTTAGACGTTTTTTCCTTGCAAATTTAATATATTATAAATACCTTATTTTGAAATGGCATAACCGCGATTTTTACACCACTTTATAATTTTTTTATATCAATATTTCTCTTCGGAAAGCGCAGTTACGTAATCTTCGACCCATCTATCAATTTTAGGAGCCATTTTCAAAATAAATCTTTTATTTTACATTCCAATCAAAACAAAACAGTAGCAGACGATTATTCTAAAGTTACCCAATTTTTATCTCAAAATACAAACGACAAAAATAAATTACAAAATCGTTTCCATAAAGTGCGAACGACCTTTTATACTATTCTTATCGTTTACGTTAGGGAAAATAAAGCGTATCTTTACTAACTAAAGTGTCTGTCATTTTGAAGTACTCTGATTCAGTTTGGGTCATTGCAGTAAAACAACTTTTACAGGCGGAAGAAAACTTCATCTTTCAATTAGGGATGCGACATCTATGTTTTGATAAAAACATCGATGTTCTAAACATCGATTTATTGAAGCCGATGTTTTTTTAACATCGATGTTTTGTACTCGATGTTTTACGTTATCTCGATGTTTTTTTAATTAAAAAGCCCCATAATAAAAAAATTTGGTCGAGATATGCACACCAAAGTTTCTCAAGCTATTCTTTACACAATTTGTAGAGATTCTCAGCTGATTTCAATTAATGAAGACGAGGGTTTTAAACACTTGTTAAATGTAACAACTTCAGATTTTTTTTTACTAAATTATTTAAGCCTCCTGGAAGTAAATTATTCTCCAACTTGTAAATAAATATTACAATAATTTTTCACATTCAGCCAATTTAAATTAGAAAACATCACGGATTTTTTTATGGCTTTGGTCCTATCAATTAAATAAGATTTTATAGAAATAAGTTCACCCTCAATTTTCTGGTAAAAGTAATAGAATGCATCATGGAAATTCTGTGATATGCTCTGACTCTAGCAGCCAAGTTTTTGTCATTTTTGTCATCCCAATCAGAGAGTAAAATTAATCACCCCCCACGACTAACTGAAGTAACATTATGGCTGCTATGTACTAACCCCATTGGATTCGTTCACCTCAATGTTAACCTATGGAGAAAATTTGTTCACGGATTGCTAACTTGGATTCAAAGATTTTTTTTTTTAATTTAACTCCGTCATAGAGAAAGAAATTTTACATTTGTGTACATTTTTCGTTTTTTTAAATGCAATTAATATTTTCAAATTTAAATTATTCGGGGAAAAATCTGGTATAGTGTATATTAAACGCTCATAAATTCCTTCGGTGGACGAAATTTATAAAATGAATTCTGTAGCGATTTCCAGAAAAGTTCAGGCTATCTGACAATACCAATTTTATTTGATTATCAGCATTTATGTACCTGTAAATAGTTGACAAAAATATATTTTAAATAAAAAATGTGAGGGCAGCGCTTAACCCCCCTATCGAAAGAGAGCCATTACAATCCCTCAAAATGACAATCCTAAGGGGGGCTGAAATTCTCGAACTGTCAACTGGACTCCTCCCACCACAAGAGTCTGCAAGAAGGGGAAAAGGGAAATACAATTTTTTTCTTAGTACACAGCAGCCTTAATGTTAGAGGTTACTAAACCAGTTTTAAAAAAATGGATCTTCTAAAACATCAATGTTTAAAAATATCGATGGTTTTGGGGCGAAGTTTTATTAGCATCGATGTTTTAATATTGAATATCGATGTTTCAAAACATCGGCGTTTTGTTGTCGATGTCGCATCCCTACTTTCAATTAGCATTCTGTATATCAGTGGTGCGCAAACTTTTATCTACCACGATCCACATTCTTGAAATAATAACTTACTCGACCCTAAAAAATTTTTGGTAGTAGTAATTATTTTTAAATGTTGCGAAAAAGTTGGCAAAAATATATAGAAAAAAGAAATAAGTAAATTTTGACAAACCTTTAAAAATGCATGAACTGAAGATTTGGGGTATATATTTACTTTGTATATCTATACTAATATATAAAGAGAGAGAGCGGATTTTGTATGTGGAGGGTAATCTCCGGAACAACTGCACCTATTTGAAAAATTCTTTCACTATTTGAAAGGTACATTATTCCAGATGGACATAGGCTATATATTATGTATATCTGATCAGTAGAAAGACAGTTAGGGGCCTAAATGTTGAGCTGATGCTTCACCTTTACAACCCTTCTTTTGTCAACCTTAGTCAAGTAACCATAGCAACACATCAAAAGATATTTTCATTTATTATCAGTAAAACATTTAACATTTGAATTTTCTCTGTCAACCATAGTCAAGTAACCATAGCAACACATCTAACTGCATTTTCATTTATTATCAGTAAAATATTTAATATTTTAAAGATTCAAGTGGAGGAGGTATTGATAAGTACAAAAAGGATTTTTGAACATTTAAGGTTTTATTGAAGAAAATTACATTTGGAACTACGCTTTTTATTGGACATTTAAGGCAAAAAAAGATTTACAATTTATTGGCTATCAATTGGAAATTTGTTGGTATAATATAACAGAACTTTATTTAGCTTATAAACTTTATGTTTTTGAATTTATGTATAATTTTATGCACAATTTGCGTAAATCGAACATGAATTATTGAACTTATTCAAAAACCAGCGTGTTTCATTGAAACTGTGAAATTTATTGACTATTTCGAATAGGCCTATGTTTGTTCCTTTATAAGTGGAAAAGTATTGCTTCAATTGAGCTGAAATTTTGTATAGATATAGATGATAGTTCAGATTAAAACATGGGCATATTATTTTTTGAAAATCGGGCAACGCCGGGCACTTCAGCTAGTTAGCAATAAAAAAATGTCTTGCTTACCTTTTGCCCCTGGTTTTTGTCAAATTTTATGTGACTAAAACTTCATATTTAAATATTAATGTGTATTTGTGTTTCATTTAGATAAAAATTAACAAATATTAAAAGGGGCCTGGTACCTTATAAAAGCCAAGAGACTGCAAATATTTCCCTATTTTCAGTCATCAGTAGTTACGAAAATAATTTATTCAGAAATATGAAAATTTTATTTTAAGTTAAACACTCTTTCTTCTTTATAAAAGTAGCACTCAATTTTTTCTACCTTTAAAATAAATATTTTAATTGTTTGAAATTTTAACCATTGTTTTTTTTCTTGTTGTGCTATTGAACACATATCACCAGAACACTCGGCTAGAATACCATGAAATTTTATATACATGCACTACAAAAATATATCCTTCAAATGACCTACTACTTGTATTATGTCCTTCCTCCCATAAAATTTTTTCAATATTACTAAAATGCTGTAGAGTATGGCTGTAGAGTAATTTAGGAAGAGTATTCAACATTTACTGTCAATAGCAGGAACAATCCTACATGTCTACGTGAGTCTTCTCACAATACAGTAGAAAGAATATGGACTAAAACATGATAACAAAAAATAATAAATAGCACAACACTCATTTTACATTGTATATATATAGGACAAAGCTTTAACGTGATTGGTTCACAACAGCAAAAGGAAAACTTAAATACACACGGCAAAGGTCGAAAGGTAAAAGGATAGGAACTATCCCAGAAGCTTTTATCAATCTCTGAAATCAACAAATATTGTTTAGTTTTCGTGAGTTCGTTAGGATTGAATAAGAATCTCTTCAGAAAATTCACACAAAATGAATTTATTATTTTGTAAATTCTTCAGGCGTATACACAAATTCAAACATAAAAGACGTAACAACTGTCTTCTATACAGCATAAAATTGAAAAATCACAAGTCAGGATACCAGAATTTCCAATACAATACACACCAATTGACGCAGTTACATTCAATTCTCACTAGGAAATAGAACCGAGTTCCAATGCCAATGTCAGGTATATTTATAGATTTCCAAAGCGCCCGCTATAGGAGTCTCAGTTATATAATTCTAGAAGCTTCCATAAAGGTTTAGTCGGCAAGTTGGCGAAATATCACCAAATATGGCAACCAAAATAAGTCACAAAATCCATTGTACTCCCAAAATTAAATATTTAATTTTGGGAGTACAATGTAGCAGTTAAAATTCTTTAGATTATAAACAATTTCAACCAGTTGGGTACATCAAAACAGATACGATGAAAGAACACCAAAATAGTTACTTACTTTTAGCCCACTAGACTTAAGGCTGCTGTGTACTAACCCTATTGGATTCGCTCACCTCGATGCAAACCTGTGGAGAAAATGTGTCCAAGGATTGCTGACTTGTATTGAAAGTTTTTTTCTTTTACTTGTACTCCATAATAGAGAAAGAAATTTTACACCTTGGGACATTTTCATTGTTTTTTTAAAGGCAAATAATATTTTAAAATTTAAATTATTCTGGGGGGGGGGGAATCTGGTATAGTGTGTTTTAAACGCTCCTCAATTCCTTTGGGTGGACGAAATTTATAAAATGAATCCTGTTGCAAGGTGCAGAAAAGTTGAGGCCAATTATCGGATGTAATACCAGTTTTATTGGACCATTTTTCCATATATTAACTTTGAGGTAGCTGTAAATAGTAGACTCCATAGGTTAACTTTGAGGTGAGCGAATCCAGTGGGGTTAGTACACAGCAGCCTTAACAGATGCGGTGAACAGATATACTGAGAGGAGAAAGGTTTATATATATATATATATATATGTGTGTGTGTGTGTGTGTGTGTGTGTGTGTGTGTGTGATGCTAGAAGCATAAACTATATTTAATTATATTAATAAGCGTTAAACGGTAATTTTCTATGAAAGTCCTAGTGTTTTTTTTCCAATTCAGGAAGTAGATTGTTTTTCTCAGCGAAGAGTTCAGGGTCACCGAATTGCTCGCACGCGCTGGCTGATGCAATCGCGGAATGTTCGAGAGAAGGGGCTCGAGATGATAGCCCACGCTTTTGCATAACGCGCGAGAATGAACAAAGCGCAGTTTAGGGATATCTTTGATAGAGTCAGGACGCACTTTTTCCGGCTGGAGGGGGTTGAGTCGAATTTAGAGGATCGAACTGGTTAATTAATATTTGAATAAACGCCTCGGCAACGACATGGAGTTCCAGTAATCTCTGAGTCTTCATTTTTATATATTTCTCACGCACAGTGGACTTATATTAATTTTATCTGCAGCTACGTCACAGGCGTGACAGTTTCGCCGGCAGGATTCGAACCTGAGCGGGGAAACCCCAATGGATTTCAAATTGGCGTGACATATATATATATATATATATATATATCATATATTTTTATACAACAATATCGTATCATATAAGAAAATATAAATAAAAATATTATAAATATGTTATAGAAAATATATAGCATACTTTTTATGCAATTTAATGATATAAATTTACTTCAAACTATCCGTGACCCTTGCAGTTTTTTTCGCGACCCCTTGGTGGGTTGCTAGCCACTGCTTTATTGCATAATATTGTCCGATTAAATAGTATCTGATTGTTTCTTATTTTTTTTAGTAGACTACGGTATGCTAAAAATAATATATATATATATATATATATATATATATATATATATATATATATATATATATATATATATATATATATATATATATACTAGGCACATTAAGGAGTTGCACATACATGAATTACGCTTACCTCTTAAAAATAAATAAATTAACACATAAAGCTGGCAGAGGCCTAGGATCAAGGTATATCTGGTCCAAGGTACAACAGGTTCCCCTAAATATGAAATTCGAACGATCATCAAACTATTTAGTTTTCTGGTCTTCTTCTTTTGGTGTACTTTCATCTTATCACTCGGATGCCATCTTATTTATCGTAATTATTCTAATGATAGCTCTCTTTATTACACGGAGACCATCTAATTTTAATAATAATTATGATAATGGCTGTTCGTTTAAGCACAATAAAAAGACGAAATCTTTAAAAGAGTGTTGACCTGTTGCAATATTCTACTCGGATTTCGTTTCACATCTGTTTTGTAATACTAGTAGATAATTAAAGTAAATTGACGTAAAATAAAAAAAGATAATAAATTTAAAAGCGTGTCTAAGCAACCATGACTTTTGAAACTCTCCTGTTAGATGCCGATTTCTGAATGTTACATTAACTCTGGTAACGATCAAAGATGCAAGCAAATCTTATCGATAAAGCAAAATAAAAACAAAGTGTGTAATTAACTATAAATAAGTCTCCTAAACAGTTTAAATTTTGAAAAACTTCTCTCCGATATCCTTTTATAACCAGTTTGTAGCTATGGTAATTGCTGCAAGTTAAAATACACGTGCGATAAAGGTTCATTAGTTAGCATTGATTGAAAGCTACTTATGTTTCGTTATGTTTTTCTATTTGTACGTGAACACTATAGATGTTAAAAAGCGGAAGAACAGAGTTAATAATTATATTATATAAACAATAAATATGTAACAATTGAAATGCAAACACTGAGTTTTCAGTGACAGTATAACGTATATGATGTCATATTTTTCTAGAATGATGTAAACTGGAAATTCTCCTGAGTTGTTTCCTGAGTCATTCCCTATTTTTTTTCCTGCCATATTCTCCTGATTTGTCTCCTGAGTCCTTCCATATTTTTTCTCTTATTTGGCAGTTAAAATTAACTCTGAGTGACTAATTACTTAAAGTAAGATAAAAACACCATGAAGTGTTTTGACTGATTGAGTAAAATGGGAATAAAGAATGATATAAACAAACGAAATCTTTAAATTTTAGTTTATACACCTTAATTATTTCACATATACTTAATATTAAATAAAAAAATTCGTAACGTGTATAATATCTTATCCTTCTAGTATGACTTAAACTACAAATTACCTTGGGATACAGATATTAGCACCCTCTACGTTCGGTTTTACAGAAATGAATTTCTTCCCAAATTCCTTTCCTATTATTACACAATGATGACAGCTAAAACGCATCACTTAAAGCAGGGGTGGGCATTAAGTCGATCGTGATCGACCACCAATACATTTTGAAGAGAACGCCTTTACTAAGACCTAAGACGCGCATACTAAAAGAAACATATTTATGGACATATTATTATGTTTGCATCTTGCGTTTTGCTTTAAACTTGGTTTTAAAAGAGTAAGTTTTTTTTATTGTAGTTATGTAGGTAAGTACATATTCCATATTTATTTTTAAGTTATAATAAATATGGTAGACCTCTTTTTTAGCTCACCATACCTACACCACTGGGTGGACCGCAACACCTTGAAAAAATTAGAAGTAGCCCGTACCCTGAAAAAGTCTGCCCACCCCTGACTTAAAGTACACTGCTGGCCACCCAAATTGCAACACCAAGAAAGACAAGATATATCACAACAAAATTTATTTTTTAGATAGCATGTTGACCAAGTATCAAATGATTAAATTTATAGACTTCTGTGAAGTGTGGTTCCTGCCAAAATCAGTAGCCAGAGTAGGAGATCCATTGTTGGAGATCACCGCTGCCACACGCCTCGGCATTGATTCAAAGAGACTTTGGATGAGTTCTTGGGGTACAGCAGACCAAGCAGCTTCCACACGTTGCAAAAGTTGATCTGCTGTGGCAGCTGGGGATGGAATCTGGGTCAATCGTGGAGCAACCATGGACCACATGTTTTCTATCGGCGAAAGATCCGGAGAGCGAGGCGGCCAAGGAAGCAATTCAATCTGGCGATTGACGAAGAACCGTTGGACAATGCGTGCCACATGTGCTCGCGCATTATCCTGTTGAAATATGGCTGTGGGCAAGCCCTGAAGGTAAGGAAGGACAACTGGCTCCAACACCTCGGAGATGTAGCGCTAGCTGTTTAAAGTACCGGCAAGGCGTACTAGATGTGTGCGAGAGTGATATCCAATACCGCCCCATACCATAATACCCTGTGCAGGATCAGTGTGGCGGTGCATAACGCAGCTGTTCAGCATCCTCTCTTCACGGTGTCTCCAGACTCGAATGCGACCATCGTGGTGTTGCAGACAGAAGCGTGACTCGTAAAGACAATTTCATTCCATTCTGCCGTGCACATCCTTCTGTCATCGCACCATTGGCGGCGGAGACGTCTGTGGTTCTGCGTCAAGGGTAGACAAAGCAATGGACGTCTTGCGGACAGACCACTCTGCTGTAAACGGCGTCGAATGGTACGCGCAGACACTGGATGATGCGTTACAGACTGCATGTGCTGTGCTATGGTTCGTGATGTGACTGAGCGATCCGTCACTGCCATGCACACATTTTGCCTGTCATCACGTGAAGTGGTGCGCTGAGGTGGGCGCGATCGAACACGCCGGTCCGTCGTACCCTCCTGCATCCAACGATCACATATCCGCATTACAGTTGTTTGGTTTCGTCCAACACGACTACAGATTTCCCTGAAAGATAATCCACAATCTCGGGAGGCCACTATCCTTCCTCTGTCGAACTCGAATACTTGATCAAAAGAGGATCGCTGTTTACAACGAGGTATAATTGATTGTTTTTTTGAAAAAACCACAAGAAAAACACAATTGCCGAACTTGAAATCTTCGAAATCTCCAAACCTTAAATAACGCTTTGAAGTGGCGCCACAGGCGCGCGTGATGTGCGTCTGCGCTGAAATTCTAATCATTTGCATATCTCACCTCCGCTAATGCATGTTGTAAATTTCATGTTATTTGCATGTTTCCTTCAGGGTGTTGCATTTACAGTGGCCAGCAGTGTAAAACAAAAACACGATGAAGTGTTTTAGCTAGTTCAGAAAAATAAATCAAGAATAATATAAGCAAACGAAATCTTTAAATTTTAGTTTATACCCCTTAATTAATTCTACGTATTCTAAATTTAAACAAAAAATTTTGTAACGTATATGATATATTTTTCTAGTATGACGTAAACTGGAAACTATCTTCGATTAAAGATATTAACGAACTCTAAGGTCTGTTTTGCAGAAGGGGATTTCTTTTCAAAATTTATTTTCTATTATTTGGCAATGATGACAATTAAAATTTATTCCGAGTAACTTATTACTAAAAGTAAAATAAAAACACCATGAAGTGTTTTGACTAGTTGAAAAAAATGACAATCAAGAATGATGTAAACAAACGAAATCTTTAAATTTCATTTTATTTTATACACATTAATTAATCTTGCATATTCTTAATCTTAAATAAAGAATTTCGTAACGTAAATAATACATTTTTCTAGTATGATGTAAACAGAAATGAATTCTTTTCCAAATTTGTTTTCTATTGTTTGGCAATGATGACAGTTAAAATTTACTGTGAGAAACGTATCAGTTAAAGTTAAATAAAAACACATTGAAGTGTTTTGGCTGGTTGAGAAAAATGACAACCAAGAATAATATAAACAAACGAAATCTTTAAATTTTAGTTTATACACCGTAATTAATTCTACATATTTTTAAAGTTAAATAAAAATTTCTTAACGTACATGATATCATATTTTCTAGTATGACTTAAACTACAAATTATCTTGTGTTACAGATATTAGCACCCTCTACGTTCAGTTCTATAGACATGTATTTCTTTCCAAATTTTATTTTCTATTATTGAGCAATGATGGCAGTTAAAATTTATTGTAGGTAACGTATAACTTTCAGTAAAATAGAAACAAAATGAAGTGTTTTAAATGGTTGAGAAAAATGACAACCAAGAATAATATAAACAAACGTGTATAATATCCTATCCTTCTAGTATAACTTAAACTACAAATTACCTTGGGATACATATATTAGCACCCACTACATTCGGTTTTACAGGAATGAATTTCTTCTCATATTCCTTTCCTATTATTTGGCAATGATGACAGCTAAAATTTATTCTGAGTAACTAATTACTTAAAGTAAAATAAAAAAAGTTAAAATTTTTTGACAGATTGAGTGAAAAGATAATTAAGAGTAATAGAAAAAAAAATCTATAAAATTTAGTTTATACACCTTAATTAATTATACATATTCTTAATCTGAAAAAAAAAATTCGTAACTAATATAATATCTTATCCTTCTAGTATGACTTAAACTACAAATTATCTTGGGTTATTAGCGCCCACTACGTTCGGTTTTACAGAAATGAATTTCTTTCCAAATTTATTTTTTACTATTTGGCAATGATGACAATTAAAATTTATTCCGATTAACTAATTACTTAAAGTAAAATAGAAACACAATGAAGTGTTTTGACTAATTGAGTAAAATGATAATCAAAAATAATATATACAAACATTCTACATATTCTTAATATTAACTAAAAAATTTCGTAACATGTATAAAAACGTAATTTTTTAGTATGACATAAACTCCAAACTATCTTGGACTACTGGTATTGACTGGATTGCCCTCTAAGATCGATTTTACAGAAATGAATTCCTTCCCAAATTTTTCTTCTATTGTTTAGCAACGATGACAGTTAAAATTTATTGTGAGAAACGTTTAACTTAATGTAAAATAAAAAACATGATTAAGTGCTTTGACTGGTTGAGAAACATGACAATCAAGAATAATATAAGCAAACGAAATCTTTAAATTTTAGTTTATACCCCTGAATTAATCCTGCGTATTCTAAATTTAAACAAAAAAATTTGTAACGTATATGATATATTTTTCTAGTATGACATAAACTGGAAACTATCTTGGATTAAACATATTAACGAACTCTAAGGTCTGTTTTGCAGAAATGGATTTCTTTTCAAATTTTATTTTCTATTCTTTGACAATGATGACAATTAAAATTAATTCCGAGTAACTTTTACTACAAGTAAAATAAAAATACCATGAAGTGTTTTGACTAGTTGAAAAAAATGACAATCAAAAATGATATAAACAAACGAAATCTTTAAATTTCATTTTATTTTATACACATTAATTAATCTTGCATATTCTTAATCTTAAATAAAGAATTTCATAATGTAAATAATACATTTTTCTAGTATGGTGTAAACTACAAACTATCTTGAATTACTGATATTAATGCCCTCTATATCTGTTATAGTCAGTTTTACAGAAATGAATTCTTTTCCAAATTGGTTTTCTATTGTTTGGCAATGATGACAGTTAAAATTTACTGTGAGTAGCGTATAACTTAAAGTAAAATAAAAACACGATGAAGTGTTTTAAATGGATGAGAAAAATGACAATCATGAATAATATAAACAAACGAAATCTTTAAATTTTGTTTATACACCGTAATTAATTCTACATATTTTTAAGCTTAAATAAAAATTTCGTAACGTACATAATATCCTATTTTTCTAGTGTGACTTAAACTACAAATTATCTTGTATTACAGATATTAGCACCCTCAACGTTCAGTTCTATTGACATGGATTTCTTTCCAAATTTTATTTTCTATTATTGGGCAATGATGGCAGTTAAAATTTATTGTGAGTAACGTATAACATAAAGTAAAATAAAAACACAACGAAGTGTTTTAACTGGATGAGAAAAATGACAACCAAGAATAATATGACATCTTAATTAATTCTACATATTTTTAAGCTTAAATAAAAATTTCGTAATGTATATAACATCTTATTTTTCTAGTATAACATAAACTGCAAATTTTCTTGGGTTGAGAAAAAAAACAATCAAGAATAAAATAAGCAAACTAAATCTTTAAATTGTTTATCATTCAGCTTAATTAATTCTACATTTTCTTCATTTTAAATAAAACTTTAAATACTTAGTTGGAATATAAATGAAACAGTATTAATCCTTATTCTTCAGTTCTTGTTTTAATAAAAGTTTCATCTTGTTTTCATGTTGTTCTCAGCTGAATTTGAACTCTTAAACCTCTATATATTTAAGTTGCTTTGCCGATTCTTTGAGCAGTCCGTGAGAGAAAACCGCTGCATTAATTTACTACATTTTGGTCTTAAACGAAAGATTTTAATCTATAGATGTGTCAAATTTGGTTTTTGTAAACGCAATTTCTATTAATTAGCGATTACAATTAAAAAATTGGTTTCTGCGCATGCTCAGTGACATGGTTAAATCTGGCTTTAGATACTCATCAAGCACGAGGCCGCATATAAACAATAATTTGCTTGCGCAGGCTCAATGACATGATTAAATTTATCTTTAGATACTTACTAAGCACGAGGCCGCATAAATACGTTCATTTGTTTATTCCGAAGAATCTCTCCAGTACTCTGTCTGCCATTTTTATTTTTAACTAGCGGAATTCCCGTACTTCGCTACGGAGTACATTCAAATTAAATAAGACGGTCAATGTATGCAATTAAAGCCAATATATATATATATATATATATATATATATATATATATATATATATATATATATATATATATATATATATATATATATATATATATATAATAAATACAACGATCAATGTATGCAATTGATGTAAAAAAACGAAAAAGTATATTTATAAAAAATTCGTAACGGATATTTTTATAGACAAAATAATGAAGAAGAACATATTCAAATTAAATCTAATAGATTATACTAAAGAATATAGTACAGTTGGAAGAACATTTCTTTTACTGTATTTTAATATTTTTTTTATAATGTACGATCGTCTGCCTCATTAGAAAGAAAAAAAAATGTCAATTTATTTCGTTATTACGCACGTGACGCAAAATTAATTTAAAGTATCACAAAAAGAAAAGAAACCACGTGATCAGCATTTAATAAATTAAATTCTAAAAATTAATTGTCAAAAATTCACCAAAAATCAGAAAAAGATTCGAAAAAGATTTCATTTTAAAAGAATTTTTATGATCTTTCTCGTGATATAAATTTTATAACCCTCGGATTATTATTTTAAATGCAAACTTTAAAGAATGTTACAAAAACAGCTTAAAAATTTAATTTTAAAAAATCTAAGAAGAATTTTTCAAAAATCTCACTAAGTGCACCCCTACACTATAAGAGAAATCGCCATGCAAAATTTCAGCCCTTTAGGTCTAGCGGTTTGGTCTGTCAGTCAGTTATAGCATTCAGTCAGTTAGTCAGTCAGTTATGGCATTCAGTCAGTTAGTCAGTCAGTTATGTCATTGCCATGTCAGTCAGTCTGTTATGGCATTGTTTTATATAGAGAGACTAGCTGAAAACCCGCGCTTTGCTACGGAGTACATTCAAATTAAATACAACGGTCAATGTATGCAATTAATGCCAAAAAAATAAATAAATATATATATATATTTATAATAAATGCGACGATCAATGTATATAATTGATGTAATATATATATATATATATATATTTATAAAAGAATCGTAAGGGATATTTTTTTTTGATAATATCCAATCGTCTGCTGCATTAGAAAGAAAGAAATATCTTTTTTGTCTATTTAGTTGTTATGCACGTGACGATAAATTTATTGAAAGTACCAGAAAAAGAAATCACGTGATCAGCATTTAATAAATTAAATTCTATAAATTAATCTTTAAAAATTCACTAAAAATCAGAAATTGGAGGTAAAAATTCGAAAAAAAATTTCATTTTTAAGGAAATTTTATGATCTTTCTCGTGATATAAATTTTATAACCCACAATGTATTATTTTAAATGCAAACGTAAAAAAAGTTTAAAAAACAGCTTAAAAATTTAATTTAAAATTCTAAGAAGAATTTTTTGAAAAATCTTTCTTGGTGCACCCCTACACTATTAGAAGAATCGCCATGCAAAATTTCAGCCCTTTAGGTCCAGCGGTTTGGTCTGTGCGTTGTATGTCAGTCAGTCAGTCAGTCAGTGAATGAATGAGTCAGTTACGGAACTGTTTTATATATATAGATTATGTTTGTGAGATGTAGTACTAAACCTGACGGAAATTGTTTATTTTGCGCTGTTGAGTAACCCTATTTCTTTTTATTGGGTTCAATAGTAATTTTTTAAAGTGTATTTCTCTATTCTCAATATTATGATTTTCAACACTGAGCAATGACGCGTTGAGTATAATTTGTGTATTAGTACATTTATTTACTTTCCAGCAGTCCTGTTTTGACGAGTACCAACTAGTACATTTTAAATCTTTAAACCTAAATCCACATTGCACAATTTGGCTGTTATTATATGAGTTATAAAGTCACCGGAGAACAAAAGAATAAAATAACAAATAAAAAAATTACAACCAAAGGTTATCTAAATACAATATGAAATGCAACAGTACACTTTGCACTTATAATCTGCCTTTTCCTATTAAAGTTTGGAAGAAATGGAAGTGTAACAGTTAATTAGGGCACATGTTGAATTTCAATAGAATTGCTCCTTTTTTAACTATTCCGTGACCATGGTAGTTATCACAAGTATTTAGAAATAGTATGTCAATGAAGGTAAAAGAATACGTAGCGATAACAGCAAAACATTTTTTCTTTCCTATTTTAAACGGCTATAACAACGCTGATAAAAATGGATTGTTCATAATCTGATAAATGGTTAATAATGCTTTGTTTAAAAACTCAAGTAATAATTTTTCTTGATGATATAATTGTGGAAATGCTGATTTATATATAACTAGTTGTTTGCCCGGCGTTGCTCAGGTATATCTCAGTTTATCTCAGTCATTTTGGACTTTTTGTTTTCCCTCCTTCTCACCCCCCCCCCAATGCCGATGGGGGTTACACTTGCACTTAAATAGTAACGGGGGTTTCACTATTAATCCAAGCGACCCCGAAAACTATGGATTTGACACTAATATCAGTCGCTTTCGATTATTTTTACTTGTCACCACTTCCCACCCATCGCACCCCACCTATGAGTTCTAGGGCTGTCTTACCCTCACAGTATTTTTTTCCAGATTGTAATTCAAATGTATACCAAGTACAGTTGAAAATGCTCCAGGTGTTCCAGAGTTCTGGTGGAAAATACATACATACATTATGCATTCATACATATATACATACAAGGTGCGCCTATAAAGTAACCGGACAATTTTTTATAAATAAGAAAAATATTACTCACCTTCAAATAAATTTATCTCCTTCAAAATAATCGCCAAAGGAGTCTATACAATTTTTCCAACGTTTCTTCAAGTCATCGAAACACTGTTTATAGGCGTTGGAACTAACCGTTCGCAAAATGCGAGTAACATTTGATTTAATGTCCGAGACGTTTTCAAATCTCTGTCCTTTCATGGTCATCTTAAGTTTCGGAAAAAGGAAAAAATCAGCTGGCGATAAATCGAGAGAATATGGTGGGTGATTTATCGCTGCATTTAATGCTTAGCAAGATATTATTGTGCAGTCTAGCATTATCGTGTAAAAGAAATCATCGCCCAGAATCCAACGGTTCCTTCCTAACTCGCCTTATCCTGTTTCTTAATCACTTCCTGTTTCTTATTCATTTAATTTTCTTATTCACTTAAAAAAGCACTTCCTTGTAAAAATACTGATTAATTGTTTGATTTACAGGAAGAAATTCGTGGAGAATAAGTCCTTTGTAATCAAAAAATGCAATCAGCATCACCTTAGTCTTTGATTTTGACATCCGTGGTCTTTTTTTTTCTTGTATGAGAAAAGACGGTCTTTTCCACTGTACACTTTGTTTTTTTGTTTCTGGGTTGTATTGTAGACACCAGGTCTCATCTCCTGCTATAATACATTTTAAGAAAATGTTGTCCTGTTGCGCAGAAGTCAGCAAGTCATCCCAGCAAGCTTTTCTGTCTTCTTTTTGCTGTTCTGTCAAAATTCGAGGCACAAATCGAACACAAACTTTTTCCATTTACAGATTTTCAATTTAAATTAATCTACAGATTTTTTTGCTTGTCCCAAGCATGTCTGAAAGTTACTTACTTGTTACACGTCTATCAGCTTTTACCAAAGAACGAATTTTCTCCACATTTTCCTCATTCTTTGAAGTTGAAGGGCGCTCTGTCTTTGGTTCATCTTCAATGCTTTCTCGGCCACATTTAAAGCGGGTGTACCACTCATACACTTGTGTTCTTGATAACGATGCATCACTATATACCGTTCGAATCATCTCTAAAGTTTCGGTAGCAGATTTACCTAACTTGTAACAAAATTTAATGCTACAACTTTGTTCCATTCCGAAGCAATTTTTTTTTGTACAATGCCTTCTCAGTAAATAAAAATTACTACGGCGTTTTGATATGCAAACGACTAAATAACCAGTTTAAATTGGCTTTAACAAGAGTTGAGATGTCACTCTTTCTAGCCAGGCGATTATACTTTCACTTTTTTATTTTATCGCTGGATCTTTTAATTTGTCCAGTATGCATTTATATGTAGAGAGATTATTTATTAATGAAAATAAAACTCTGCTATGTAGGAACTGTCAGTGAATTAGATATTGCCAGTTTAAAGGGAAAGTGTTGGAGAGGTCCTTGGTTTGATTAACACGTCCGCAAAGTCCTACTCAAAAGATCTTTTACCAGAGCACCTGCTGTGGTAGGGGAGATGAACCCATAAGAATTCAAACCTTGTTAAACACATTCATCAACATAAAAATGAACATTAAATAAAAGTTACGCCAAAACATAAAAAAAAATTGAAAGAGAAACAACCGCATCCAATTCTTTCTGACTCTAAAATCTTACATATAATCGGTTCCTTTAAATATAGAATTTTGCCAAAAAATGTATTGCAAAAATTTGTTTTTTAGTTAAATCAGTAAACAATTGAGCTCAACTCCAGAAAAACCGCACTTGCGAATTAGAAAATGGATCCATGAGAATTCTATTTTATTTCTGATTTTCATTTTTAACTTTCTCGTAAACGCTGGGGATAGTCATTGCTTTATCATATCTATTTAAAAAAAGACTGTTTAAACAGTACAAACTTAATTATAGTGAAAACGAGAAGCAAACAGTCGTTTCAGAGATACTCATTCTTGGTGCGAAATAAAAGTGTAGAAGCGGAAAGGTATAATTCCCTGCGGTGTGTGGTCAAGAACAAATCTCTTGTAAAGGCTATGGAGGCAGGGATAAATAGAGGCTTGTACACCAGGAGGAAATAGAAGAATAGCTGTCGGTGTGGCCATTGATAGCAATCAAAAGTCTATAAGTATTGCAAGATAGATGGTCGTTATTTTATGGCCCACAGTAAAACCTTCAGATGATAAGGGTCAAAGTGATATTGCAAATGAAAATTATGGTGGGGAGGTACTTCGTAGACTATGGACAGGGGCAGTATAATAAGGAACCAGTTGGGGCAGGAACTACTGAGAGAAAAACAGCCCACTGCCCAATGAAAAAGAGGGTCGGACCAGAATCCCCCCGTAAACGGACAACAGCCCCTCCAAGTAAGAAAGAAAAAGGAGAGAAGGTCCAGATTTTGGCTCCGACTGTTTTCCTAGTGTTCAGACCATACAGAGTCTCGACTGCCTCAGAGTCTAGGAGTAGTGCCGGTAACCCGCCAAGAGGATCCGGTATATGACGTGATTTTGGGCCCCTGTCGTCGATGCCATCTTTCATCGCTGCATACTTCAGCTGTAGTAAATGCCTCCCCATATACTATAAAAAATCATTACTTTGACCAGATAGTTTGCCTCTGCTTCTGAGTTCTCATATGTAAAATGTTAATATGAAAAGGAATATTGTGCTAGTAGCAATCGCACTTTAAATGAATTTTGTGATTTATTAAATAATGTATGTTCAAGGCCAATGCTCAGTAACAGCAAAAAATACTAACACCACCATAGCAACGTAATCAGAGACAACCAACTGCTCATATTTTTTTTATGCTAAACCACAAGCACTCTTCTCTTCTACAGATGACCGCAACTGACTATGCACTGCAGATGGCATGGTTGTCTCTGTTTTTCCTCCCTACGCAGGTTTTTGCGTTTGGGCTGTGATTTTCCTCTGCTTTTATCACGCATTGAGAAAAACCGATGAGTACGACTGAAACATATGTTTTGCTTCTTGTCTTTATTACAGTAAAATTTGCACCGTTCTCACGCTGCATGATTACACCACTGTGATCAAAAAGTACCCGGAATGGTGGCATAAAATAAAAGTTATCAAGATCTCCTCCAAAGTAATCTCCTCCGACTGCGGTGCACTTCTGCCAACGTTTTTTCCAATCTTCAAAACATGCCTTAATGTGACTGCCTACGTTCGGAGTCAATTTTTTTAAAATTATTTCTTAAAGGATTTTTTGGTCTTTTATGGTAAAATAGCACTTAAAAATTAAAAAAGAAAACAAAAACTTGTCTGTAAATAGCATACTTTTTTATAAATTGGTCAATTTGAAGTAATTTTTAATGAAATTTAGCTAAAACGCCTATCCCTCTGCACGAAATCCTAATGCTACTATTTTAATTTCCTTCTCACACATAATACATAAGACAGTTATCTTGAAATTACCTACAATCTAAGATAAATTTTAAAATGCAAAAGTAATACACGCAATTTTATGTTCCAATGTGAAAATTTTCCCCGATTCGTCATTCCTTTCCTTATAAAAACAGCCCCTTTCCTTATAAAAACAGCCCCAAATAAAAAATTATTTATTATACACCAATTATTGTGCGTCATTTCATTAACAATAGCATCTAAAACATTTCCTGAAAATTTTAGCAAATTATATACATTATTATGTGAGATATCGTGATAACGGTAGACATTTGCGCTAAAAAACATAATTCTGAGAAAAACGCATTTAAAGTTGTTTGTCACTTCAATTTTGTAGCAGACGAAGTTTTTAAAAATAGCTATAACTCTGCTTCTAATTGATGTAGAGTGAAAATCAAAACAGTTTTGAAAAGAGAAAAGATTGAATTACACGATTCTTGCAAAAAATGAAATTTACCAGAATAGTAAAAAAAATAACATTTTCAATGTAGGCAGTCACCTTAAAGTCGTGAAACCCCTTCAGAGTTCGAAGATAATTTTCTTTTGTCGAATTAATGGACTCAAAACAGTGAGCACGAAGAGGCAATTTCAACCGTGCAAAATAAGTAAAAGTGACACGGTGCCATATCAGGTGGATATACAGCTTAGAGAGCCGTAATGTGTTGCATGTTCGGTTAAAATCTCAGGAATAATAATTACACTGTGAGAAGGCGGATTATCGTGGTGCAAAACCAATGAGTTTTCCCGCCACATTTCAGGTCGTTTTCGACAAATTGCTTCCCGCAAACGGCGCAAAACAATTAAATAATAATATTTGTTGACTGTTCTAATATTTATTGACTGACTAATATTTATTAACTGTAAGAATTCATAATTCCCAATACCGCGACAATCAAAGCAAACAGTCAACATTACCTTGATTTTTGAGCGACGTTGTTGTATGTTCGGTTAAAAACTCAGGAATAATAATTGCACTGTGAGAAGGCGGATTATCTTGGTGCAAAACCCATGAGTTTTCCCGCCACATTTCAGGTCGTTTTCGACAAATTGCTTCCCGCAAAAGGCGCAAAACACTTAAATAATAATATTTGTTGACTGTTCTAATATTTATTGACTGACTAATATTTATTAACTGTAAGAATTCATAATTCACAATACCACAACAATCAAAGAATACAGTCAACTTTACCTTGATTTTTTTGCGACTTTGACGTGGTCCTTTGGGTCTTGCTTTCAAGTGAATGCCTTTCAAGAGCCATTCACTTGATTGTTGAACTGTTTCTATATCAAAATCATATATCCAAGTTAATCACCGGTAATAATGCGTTTAAGAAGGGAATCGCCTTGAGAAATCATCTCTCGGAGCCCCTTGAACACGTTGTTGTCTTTGGAATAAATTCAAAGTTCTAGGAACACCTCAAGGAGTGACGCGTCGCAACACTAAATGATATTTTTAAATTGCTTGACAGGAACCAAATGACATAGGAACTTCTTCAATAATGTCTCTTATTGTAAAACGACGATAACCAAGCACAAATTCTATGACCTTATCGATATCTTGATCATTAATCGAAGTGGATGTTCTACCAGATCGTGGATCATCTACGACGGATTCTTTATCATCTTTAAATTTCTTTTAACAATCAAATACTGTTGTTTTTCATAAAAAGTCGTCTTTAAAAGCTTTTTGCAACATTTCAAATGCTTTTGTAGCAGAAATTTAATTTCGAAAACAAAATTTAATGCATGTTCTTTGCTGAATAACATTCGCCATTTCGGAAAATTAACAAAGTGAAAATTCTTATATCATTAAAAGCAAATATATTTTCAGACGGTATAATGAAATAAATTTCTTACTATTGCCAGAAGTTTATAGAAGCCGTAAAAATGTTTGATAAAAATTTGCACACGATATCTATCATAGATGTAATTTAAGTAAAGCATTCCGGATACTTTTTTATCACAGTTGTACATATACTTGATAACGTGAACTTTGTGCAAAGTGCACGTTTTTTAATTAAATAGTTATAATGGTGATCCTTTACATCTTACACTATATTAAAGTAAAAAAAGTAAGATAGGTCTAGAGACATGACGTTTTTCAATGATATCAAATTTCGCCAAAATTGCAGCGTTAATAGAATAGTATGGCATCCTGCCGTCGATTGAAAAATACAGGGTGGCCCAAAAGACACTAGGCTTTTCTTGAATATAATAACTTTTAACAGTTAATTTTTAAAAATATTTTGTTTCAGATTATTAATTTGTAATCCTTGCAAAACAATTATGGAGATATTCACGACAGAGCAACAACTAAAAATAACCTAATTTTATGTAGCAAAGAAACGATCCATTATGATACCCACAGATCGTACATTCGTCATTTTGGGGTCATAAAACCCCCATCAAAACAAACGATACTCAACTTATTCTGGCGAAAATGTGTCCAAGAATTGCCGACTTGGATTCAAAGATGATTTTTAAATAATTGTACTAATTGTAAGAAATTTTTACACTTTGGGGCATTTTACTTTTTTTAAGGGGATCCGGGACACATTTAAAAAAAAATTTTATTTATTAAGTTAAAATTTTGAATATTTTTGTGATGATTAACCATATAATTTGTAAACAAAATCACATAATAAAACTTCGCAACAAGTTTAAAAAAATTTTTTAATTTATAATTTTTAAAAAAAGTGGGGTAGTTTAAAATCGTTATAACTCGAAATGTTATTTGTCGAATTTCAAAATTTTTTTCATTTAATTAAGCAGAAATATATAGGTTTTGATTTTCATTCAGCATTTTTTTAAATATTATATTTTTAAATTAAAAAATTTAGATTAAAAATTACAAAAAAAATTATGTAACTTATTTTTAAAAAATCATATTTTCAAAAGTAACTATTTTTTTCAAATTTTCTGAATCAAAATTAAAGTAAAATAGTTGAAAAAGACATGTTCCGAATTTCAACCATTTACCTTAAACGGTTCTTGACTTATAACAATTTAAAGACGAGAAATAGGGAAAAAGCCCATCATGTAGAAAAACGCACTTACAGGTTTAAAAATAGGTTGGTTTACATAACTTTGCCTTAAATTTCATTTTCCCTGCTGAGTTCCACCTTTGGCGGTAAAGCCAAGATACTTATATGACGGAAATCAAGAGGGGACCGTGGACCTTTGAGCAAATCTTTTTTATTGTAATATTGATCGTGTTATTGTAATATATAATGTAAAATCTAAAGAAAACCCAATTAATTAGCCCAATTATCGTAATTTAAACCATTGGAGAACTTCTAACAATTTTCAGACATTCGGAGTTTTAAAAAAAGTATTGCTCACTAACATTACTATACTGAGCTCCGCATTCCGAAAGTGTTATTGTTTTCGAAGAGCAGAGGTTCAAGGACAGTTGCACGCTGTCCCAAGATTTATTATTAGTGCGTCCTTTTCAGCTAGCCTGCAGTGGAGATCACATGGTCAGACTCATTCAACACGCGCTCCTGAAGTCATCCATAATTAATAGCCTACGCGGCGCCGTTTGTGCGGTTCTACGCCGCTTGTGCGGTACGTCTACGCCGCTTGTACGGTTTAAGAAGTACGTACTCGGAGTTTGGATCTAATAGGGTTAAGACGTTTTTCTTTGTATGGGAGGGGAACTAGCTAAACAACGGCGTACTGGACTGGTAGTACTGTCTTTAATAAAATTATAGTATCGAAATGGACTACCTGTAATCCTTGAGTCTTCATTTTTATATGTTTTGCCCGCATAGTGGACTTTTTTACGATTATTCTGTAGCTATGTCCGATTCATGTCATATATATATATATATATATATATATATATATATATATATATATATATATATATATATATATATATATATATATACAGGGTGGTCATAAAAAAACTTTTCCGATATATGGACCTCTAGCGACAGTTCCGTTCAACCGATCGAGATGAGATTTCAAACATAGTTATTTAGAGGTATGAGCTCGGGATTCTGTGAACGGCAGCAAAATGACGCTCACGGTTACTGTTATAGGTATAGAAATTCGAAATTTTCTGATGGCAACCCCACTTTTTCCCGTCGCAAAATGCTCAACGCATGCGAAAACCCTAAGTAGTGTTGGAACGGTACGTGTATCACAAAATAATGGACGCGTTATGCACGCACAAGAAAAACAGCTCTGCGGACGGCCAATAAACACACGATCGGGGCGCACGGAGGAAATTTGCATATGACAGAGGCAAGACACCAATCACTGATGACAACACAGATCGGACAAAAGAAAACTATTATTTGGATTACACATTTTCGACATGGGTGCCATCACAGGCCGTTCTCAGAGCTGTTTTCTGTGCGTGCATAACGCGCCCGTTTTTTGTGATACACGTACCGTTCCAACGCTCTTTAGGATTTTCGCATGCGCTGAGCATTTTTCGACGGGAAAAGGTGGGTGTTGCCATTCAAAAATTTCGAGTTTCTATACCTATAACCGTAACCGTGAGCGTCACTTTGTTACCGTCCACAGAATGCCGAGCTAATACCTCTGAATAACTATTTTTGAAATCTCATCTGGATCGGTTGAACGGAACAGCCGTTAGAGGTCCATATATCAGCAAAGTTTTTTCATGACCACCCTATATATATATATATATATATATATATATATATATATATATATATATATATATATATATATATATATATATATATATATATATATATGAAAGATATAAAATTTAAGTTGATCCCCTGTAAATTTTCTTCCCTTTCCATGCTTAAGATGGCATTACCAAATTCTGTTTACAAGAACCCAGGAATATTTTTCATAGCGTCAGCAATCCCTGGGCAAGCCACACTTTTCTATGCCCAAATAAGGCGATCTTCCTGCACAACTGATGCAGCTTGCAAGAAACATCTTTGGTCAGCAAATTCTTCAACCGCAGATACCTCTATACGCAAACCCCGGGAATCACTCGGGTGTTGGCTTTCCATTAGATAAGATGTCTGTTTAGCCACTCGGAAATAAATTTCTTTTTCTATTATTTCTGTAATCTGATCTTATTTCATTACATATATATATATATATATATATCTGTAATATAATGGTACCAAAATAGTCTTTTTCAAGCAAAAAATCATTTATGAAGCTTCTAATAAAGGCAGGTAAAAAAGGTAAGTGTAGTCATACACTTTAAATCTGTTTTCCTCAAAACAGATTTATCAAGGTTTTTAGATTTTTTAAAAAGCTCCATGCGACTCATTTTTTGTTCAAAATTCATGTAATTATAAGGAAGAATCCTGATATTGTTTACAAAGAAACTGGATATGCATTTTACATTTCGACTTCATTAAGTTAATTGAGTTTCATTTATGGCTTATTTAAAGGCAAAATTTTGATGAAAATCAGATTGGAATTCAGAAAAAAATCTCTCAAAAATTAACTATTCAAGGGATTAAACAATCGATACCCAGATTTGTTTGTAATACAGTTTTAAGTGATAAAATGCAAAAACGAGGAAATCTCTCAAAAATTAAGTCACAAGGAACATTTTAAAATTTTGTTTATAAATTCTAAATTGTTAAAAAAAATCTTAAAATTGTAATAAGACTGGAAATTTCTTTTAATGTATTATGTATACTTATGGTGAAATGTATATATGTACACAATTTCATATCTCTATGATAAAAAGTAAAAAAATTAAATTTTAACGTCCACCCTTTCCTTAGATAATAAAAAAAGGACACAGTTGATGTGTGGACATAATAAAATTAAAAAATTCAGGGCAAAAGTTGACAACTGATATTACGGCTGTTTACGTTTTTGTTTTTAAGGAGCCTACGTTGAAAATGCCATTTTTTTTTTTACTATTTTGGTCAATTTTATTTTTTGCAAGAATCGTGTATTTCAATCTTTTCTCTTTTCAAAACCGCTTTGATTTTCATTCTACATCAATTAGAAGCAGAGTTATAGCTATTTTAAAAAAAATCGTGTGATGCAAAATTGAAGGGACAAACAATTTTAAATGCGTTTTTCTCAGAATTATGTTTTTTAGCACAAATCTCTACCGTTCTCATGATATTTCACGTAATAATGCATATAATTTGATAAAATTTTCTAGAAATGTTTTATATGCTATTGTTAATGAAATGACGCACAATGATGTATAATAAATAGTTTTTGTTTGGGGCAATTTTTATACGGAAAAGAATGACGAATTGGAGAAAATTTTCATACTGGAACATAAAATTGTATGTATTATTTTTGCATTTTAAAATTTCTCTTAGATTGTGGGTCGTTTTGAAGATAACTGTTATATGTATCATGTGTGAGAAGGAAATTAAAATAGTAGAATTAGAATTTTGTGCAGAGTGTTAGGCGTTTTAGCTAAATTTTATTAAAAATTACTTCAAATTGACAAATTTATAATAAAGTATGGTATTTACAGGCAAGTTGTTTCTTTTTAAATGTTGTTTTACCTTAAAAGACCAAAAAATCCTATAAAAACAATTTTTTTAAAAAATTGGATCCGAACGTAGGCAGTCACCTTAAGTGCCTTAGTCTTACAATTTTCGAACAAAAATTGGAGAGATAAAAATTAGGATACCGCTGCACGATTTTTTACAAATTTTCAACCCCTACATTTCACGAGGTTGATATTTCTCTACATTGAAGAATTTCCCCCTGATCTTTATAAAAGTAAACAAATGAGCACCTGTAAAAAAATTACTATTTTGTATACTTTCATCGATTAATTTTCATCGAGTAATTTTCATCGATTTTTGTTTAATTATTTTTCTTGTGTTTTTAGGATTGAAAAACCCACTTCTCGAATAAAACGGGAAAAAAATATGCATGGTATGGTTAATTTATTCTTATCCCACCAAACAATGATCATAATTAATCCTTTTAAGCATACAATGGTAAGGATAATATCAACATGATAGTAATACCAATATAATCTGGCAGTTGTCATGAAGCTCGGTGAAGAATGAGAGTTGATTAAGTTGATCCCTTTCCCCCTCCCAAAAGAAAAATTATTTAGACCTCCTCGAATAAAATTCAAGGCTAAAAAAGGTCTTTGAGCAAAGGTCTTTGAGCATCAAAACTTCCTGATCTTGCATTCAATATGGATTTAAGGCTTTGTTTGTTTTTTTTTTGGGGGGGGGAGATTTTTTTATCCTATGCTCGTCTCCGACCTCTCGTCATGAGTTGACGAGCAGCCCTATATAAAGATGAACGATAAAAACAGTCGCCAAAGGCTCCGTCAGTAACACATAAAGGGAAACATTAAGAACAGCAGGGCATATGCTGAGGTGCTCTCCAATCATGGGCACGCCATAGTCGCAAGGGGGCCGGTATCTGTATCTTCCAGTCCCATTCGATACAAGTAACTCTGTAAGTAGTCGTGACCCGTGGCAAGTCTAAAGCAAGCCAGGCCGACCGCTCTAAGCAATATAAGGACTTAGCCTAAAAACAAGACTGGCAGCCTTTAATATTTACATAATGCTTTATTGGCGCTCTATAATAAATATAGGCTAATTTACAAAGATTAAAATTAAACATTATCTACAAAAAAAACTCGTGGGTTCAAGATGTCATTATGAGGAACCGGCTCGATTCGCGTTCTCTGGCGAGGCACGCGTCCGTCTCAGAAAATTGTCTAACACCTTTCAAGAAAATCGACAATTGTCCTCGTTCAGCTCGAGGTGGCGAGTATATCTTCGCTCATTCTTCCAGGGGGGTCGAGTGTCGCGCCAACTTTGGCCCCTTTTAAGTCCGCCGCCAAATTCATCCCGGGGCTTCAGCTAACCTGCTAGGTGATTGTCCGTGGATCTGATTTGTCTTTAAGCAGGGGGGGGAGTTTCTAAAAGTGACTGCCTCTTAAGTGTCCAGCAGGCGTCTCAGTGTCTGCAACGTTTTGTTGACAAAGCGACTGTCACTGATGAATAGAGTCAATTTATAACGGAGTCTGCCCGTTAGGCTCTCGGGAATTTACGCATGGGAAAAGAAAGTAAGTCATTAAAACAAGGAGCTGGAAATTCTTACCGGCTTATTCAATAGGGAATTCCACTTTTTCACCGATGCCTTCTCTCTATATACAGGCTGAGACGAATAGATTTAATAGAGGAGGATATATATCGCTTTATATGTCGCACAGGCAAGAAAGGATCTGGTTGCATCATTTGAGATCCTTTTTTAGCCAATATATCTGATCGCTCATTTCCATATATTCCGCAGTGCCTTGGAATCCACTGCAGAGCAATGCGGTTCTTGACGTTCAACAGCTTATCTATTTTGTCAATGCAATTCCTAGAAATCTCGCATTTCCAGTGGTTGAAATTTGTTAAGGTCATAATTGCCGCCTTGGAATCAACAAGAAAGACGATATTTTCCTTATTGCACTGCTCTACTTTGTCTAAGGCTAAATAAATGGATAATTCGCCATCAAAGTTGCCAAAGTGTTTTCCAACAGCGCAAGACAATGTGAAGTCTATAGAGTAAACTCCAGCTCCAGCTTTTTTAATGGCCCTCTCGGCCGAACCATCAGTATAGACATGGAGCCAAGTATCATGCGGGAAACGTTCATCTTGTACCGTAATCAATAATAAGACAAGCCTGGCGCTTCAATTACTTTACTACGATACGTTAAACATACTATTACTACGACATGTAAAGCAAGTATGTACAACGAGTTAGAATATATACAGCTAGATCATCAGGATGTCTGCAGGTTCAAAGACAGCTCTGGCCTATAAGGCATTTCTGACCAGGAGAGCTCCGTCTCTCTGGCACTCAAAAACAGCTCTCTCTTCTGTGGACTATTGGGGTCTTCTTTTATACTGTCGACGAATTCAAAGGGATTTCTCTGGCGCTTGAAGTTCTGGTAAGTGTTCGAAGTTTATGGGATTCCAGACGTCAGTATAATGTCAAAATCTCAAAAGCCCTCGAACCACTCTGGGATTTATGCGTTCTATAACGTCAGAACCGCACATTACAAGAACTTTATAGCCTCTTATCCTAGAGTTTATGAGACCGCCCAGATCAACAGTTCGCAAATAAATGACATGTTGAGGGGTAGGAACGGGGCATCACATACTTATGGAAATACTAATTCATGTAGTAATTGAGACAATGTCACAATTTATAGTAACCAAGGCAGAACATTTCAATTCAGAGTCAAGAGAAGATTTTTTGTTAACATTAGAGACAAGGTCCAAATAACTCTCAGCAAGTTTAAAATTTCTCAGAGGACACCAATCATCCGGGAAGGGAAAACGAGCAGTAGAAAGAATGCCAGGGGGTATCATGCAGATCTTTTATATTAGAAAGGAAAGTTCTTTGCGTTTTCAACCTCTCCACAGCCGGCCAGTAATGACTCAGAAAATTGTCCCTTCTTCTCAAGATTGCTTCAGCAAGGTTTAAGGCCATTCTCCATCTACGGTCACACAAGGGCTCCAAACCAGACTGGAATCCCATAGCGGCAACTGGCGCAGATCCAGTACCACCAGCAATAAATCTCCGGATACGATTTTGGAAAATATCCATTCTTTTCGAATTTGTCTCTGAGACTGTAATAAGTGCTTCACTACCATACTCAACTGCTGGTCTTACATAGTTCTTATAGGTGATGCAAAGGACATCCTGAGTAGAGCCCCAGGTTGTACCAGCCAAACGTTTTAAAAGCTTAGCCCTGTTATCTCCACGATCAACAGCTTTTTTAATTTGTCCAGTCCAGTTTAATTTTTAATCCAATCCAGGCCCAAATAGGTAGTACTTTCAGTTCTTTTTAATAGTTGATCTTTGTAACTAAGGTTTATGTCATGATGTTTAGTGTTTAGCGAGAAGAATTGAAAGGTGGTTTTGTCCGAGTTTACTGTCATCTCATTTTCAACACACCACATTTTCAGAAACATCAAAGCCGTTTGGATCGTTTTTTTCCATACACTCAAAATCTCTACCCGAGGTCCAGACTACCAGATCATCTGCATAAAGCAAGGTCTGAACTCCAGGCTCGTGTTTGTAAAGACCATCCACAAAGTCATTTATCTTGAGGTTAAAAAGCAATGGGCTCAAGACCGATCCCTGCGGCAAGGCCTGCCTTGTTTGCCTAAATCCAGAAATCTCATTATCGTGTTTAATACGTAAAAAGCGCTGATCCAGGAATTATTTAATCCATTTATATTACCATTTATATCATTTGCAATGATTTTTGTTAAAAGCTTTTTCCTCCAAACTGTCTCAAAAGCTGTCTTGAAGTTCACAAAAAACTGCGACAGTGCTCTGTTTTCGTTGAAAACCATATCTTATTTTCTGTGAAAGGTGAACAATCTGTTCAGGGGCATTTCTATGTTTCGATATCCAGCCTGGCACTCAGAGAGAATTTTCCTCTTCTCCAGCACAAAATTAAGGCGATTTTGAAATCAGTCTTTCTGTTAACTTACACACTGCACTCGTCAATGATATTTAGATACTGTGGGCGATAGCTATTTGGATATTGTGGGTCTTTTTTAGGTTTCAATATTGGGATGACCTCTGCTTTCCTTCAAGTACTTGGCAAGCCCTTCTTCCAGGTAAGGACTATAAGTCTCAGCAAGGTTTTTTTTGCTAAAGTCTCGAGGTAAATAAGAAACTCAGGTAGAATGCCGTCAGGGCTAGGGCTGTTTGCCTTGACAAGGCCATCC
>OU015499.1:4155442-4175442 GCA_907164885.2 Dolomedes plantarius
TTGCATTGGAGATCATCAGTCCAAATTTATCAATAATCTCTCCGTCATTCCTACTAAATCACCTCTACCTAGTTTATCCGCGTAACTCGAGGACTCACTGTATATATATATATATATATATATATATATATATATATATATATATATATATATATATATATATATATATATATATATATATATATATATATACATATATATATATATATATATATATATATATATATATATATATATATATATATATATATATATATATATATATATATATGTGTGTGTGTGTAATAGCACGGGCTCGGGTCGAAGAATAATTGCTGAGTGGTAGCTTTGGAAGACTGTTCTCGCCTTACCTACTTGATGTTAAAAAGATGGCTTGTCGCCCGGCCGTGCATCACAAACGTTTTTAAAACAGTTCCTGCATACAATGTCGTTGGCCGATGCCGTTTTTCAGCATCTCGAAAGTAGCTATAAAGAACTGGCACCTCAATTCATCTCAACCCTCGGACACACAAATCATACCAAAAATTTCTCGAACTACATATTTATTAAATTCACCGGCCCCTCCGCCGGGTATTTTGTGGCATGGAAAATATTACAGTTTGCGTCTAAATTTATACATCAGATAGTTTTATAAGTTCATCTCATCACGTGACAGAGAGGTGTGAATTAGTGGCTGATTAGTTAAAAGTTGTTGTTTCTGTGCAAAGCTGAATTTTTTAGACCCCCACGCCGCGCACCTTTTAATTTCGTTAAAAAGTCAGCCATCTTTAATGATATTGCCTGGGGATACCAAAGACTGTAACAATGGGATTTTTACATAAGTTTTACTGGGACGACAATACTACAATTTAGAATATCTTTTGGAATTTAACATGAATGCCCAAGGGGAGTTAACTAATTAAGAGATTAAAAAGGGATATGTAATTTTGAATACTAAAGTGAGGAATTAATAGTTTTTAAATGTTAAGAGTGTTGAATTAAGAAATTACTAGTATTTTAATATTATAGTATATACAGTGGACGCTCGTTAATTCGAACTCGGTTAATTCGAACTTTCGGTTAATTCGAACTAATCCTAAGGCCCCAAAACCTTGTATTGGAGTTAATGTTAAAAATATCTCATTAATTCGAACTAAATTTTTATCACTTCGGTTAATTCGAACTAAAAATTTGACAAAAAAAATTCTTTTTCCTCGTTTAATGGAGAAAATACACACTGTATTTATTATTTTGTGTGTCAAAATTTCTTTTCTGTGTAAAGAGGCACATGCCTCCATTAGAGACACGCCTGCATATAAAGAGGCACATGCCTAGACTATTGCATGTCCGCTAAACGTTAGTAGCTATTGTCCTTCTTATTAGTGCTAAACCGAAAAAGCAATTTTCCTTTATTTGGATCGATTTTCTTAGAATTTCAGAAAAGCTAGTCTTTACTACAGATTCTAGGGAGCTGCGTCAGTTATAACTGCAGTGCAGAAGTTAATGTGGTCTAGTTTTTCTTCCTCGTTGTGTGACGTGAACGTGTAAAAACTCAGGATGTCTACACGTGGAAAGTACAAAACCCTAACTTTGGAGACAAAGGTAGAAATTTTAAAGGAAGTAGAGAATGGCGAATGTAAAACAAAATTAGCAGCTGACTATGGAATTAAAAAAAATGCCTTGTCAACTAATTTGAAAAACAAGGAGTCAATTTTAGATTCATGGGAAAAATCAAAATTTGCTAGAGGAAGGAAACGCATGGGAAATGCGTCCCAAGAAGTTCTAGAAAAAGCTCTACTGCTATGGTTCAGGATGTTAGATCTCGAAATTTTCCGATAAATGGACCCCTGTGTGATTAACGAGTAGTACTAACGAAGGCTGATGAATTGGCAAGTCGAATGGGTATTGAAGATTTTAAATGCAGTGATGGATGGCTTTCTCGATTTAAGTCAAGGCACAATATTTCTTATCAAACTGTATGTGGCCAAAGCTCTCATGCAAACGAAGACGTATGTACTAATTTCGGTAGGAAACTGCCAGGGCTTTTCTCTACTTACCTGCCGCAAGATATTTTTAATGCGGCCATAATGGAAAAAGCCATAATGGACTCTATTAAAACTCTGAAAGCATTTATTCAGATGGAACCTTCCTCTGAATATGAATTGAAATGTTTACTTCAAATCGAGAAGCTAGCTGAACAATGTAGGCATCATAAACAGAACCAAACATCCGTTTTACAGTTTTTCCCCAAAGTGTAATTCATATTTTTAATAAAAGTTTACTTTATACTGCATATCTTCTGCTTCATTTTATGACAAAGGTAAGTCTGTATTGCTTTTTAATATGTTTACCTTTAGATAACATAGTATAATATATCTTCTGGGGTTATACATACTAGGAGAGTTTCTTCTTCAGTGATACACATTTAAAGTTATATATTTTCTCTTAACATCGGATAATTCGAACTTCGGATAAATCAAGAGACTGTTCCATCAGCTTAGATGTCTGTATTATTCGCCTGGATTGTCTTCCTACGCCTTTTCCAGTCACTCGCCATTGCCTGTTCCGGTACGACTATACAGTGAGTCCTCGAGTTACGCGGATTCGTAGATACGCAGTTGTTTTAATAGAAACTAGATAGATGTGTTTTAGTAGAAATGACGGAGAAATTATTGATAAATTTGGATTGATGATCTCCAACGCAAACGCATACCGATAAGTTTTGTACTGATACAAGCGAATGCGTGGAGAATTTTTGAATGTTCCAAGAACAGACGCGGTGATGATGTGGATGATGGTAAATTTCGACTTTGCTCCTTCTACTTACCCTTCTAATTTCGCTCCTTCAAAAACGCGGAATGTTCTGAAACGAATTAATCACGTAAGTCGAGGATTTAGTGTATATATATATATATCTATATATATATATATATATATATATATATATATATATATATATATATATATATATATATATATATATATATATATATATATATATATATATATATATATGTACAGGGTGTCCATAATTAAAGTCCCACTTTCAAAAGGCTGCAAAAAAAGAACCACTGGACAGAGTGACTTCAAATTTCAACTGAATATACTAGAAGAAGGGAAAAATGATATGGCATAATAAAAAAAAGTTTCCAAAATGTTACAGCGCCATCTATTGATACATTTTGGAACTTTTTTTATTATGCCAAGTCGTTTCCCCCTTCTTCCAGTATTTACAGTTCAAATTTGAAGTCATTCTAACCAGTGGTTCTTTTTTTGCAGCCTTTTGAAAGTGGGACTTTAATTATGGACACCCTGTATATATATATATATATATATATATATATATATATATATATATATATATATATATATATATATATATACATATATGTGTGTGTGATAATATTACTAACTACTTATAATCGCCCATTCTGTACTTCATCTCTGCCATGGTAACCCGCCCTTCTTGTCTTGACGTAAACGCTCCGCCTTCCACATACTAACTTCCTCGCCAATTCAGGCAACCTCTTTCACCTAATTCTATTTTTCGCGCTTTTTTGGAGAGACGCGGGCTGGCTCCGAACGGATTAAGATGTGTTAATCTTTACGTCAATAAACTTTTAATTAATTGCTATGATTTGGAATTGCATTTAATTTCGGCCACGATTGTGTTTCTTCAAGAGATGACCATTCGGGTCATCACATATATATATATATATATATATATATATATATATATATATATATATATATATATATATATATATATATATATATATATATATATATATATACACATATATACAGGTATTTCTCGACTTACGACCACTTGCACTTACTGTCGAAATTTAGAAACAAATGAAAAATATTTATTTTTCCTCAAAAATGCTGGTCCTCGAATGTACCTATATGTCTTACATAATTACTAAAAAATATGATCCAATATTCTGCATTACTATATAGGTATATATAAATATGTGCGTGTGTGTGTGTGTGTGTGTGTACCTATCTAGAGATTAGAAAAATTATACCATGCACTGTGTTCAGACGAGAATTTTTCTTATTCATTCTCCTTCCAAGTATGCAGTTGTATATTGAACCCGAAATTTCACTACACGGGCTAACGATCTACGGAAAGAAACAAAAGTGTCAAACAAGAGAATAAGATCGCGGAAAAAGATGGCACTGGCGGGTGAGGAAGAAAGAAAAAAACTAAAGATAGACCGAGAGGAATTCTCTTTTCTTCCGTTACTTTTGTCTTGTTGATATTTGATGACTGTTTGCGCTTTATCTCACAATGTTTGTTTTTCCTATCTTAGATTGCTGTTGCCACGAGACGGGCGTCAGCGTATGGTGATACGTTTCATTCTCATAAAATTTGCGTTAAAACCTAAGATAAATGACGCTCTGCAGAATATCGGAAAACTTTAGATGAGAAAAATAAAATGAAATTCTAAACAATGCAAGGAATAATTAATCGAGTTTTTAACTTGATAAATTACAATTCGGAAAACAAAGGGAGTTTAAAAATGCGGTTAGAGGTATGGACAAAAGAAAATTTAATAAATGATAGTTAACGTTATATCATAAATATGTATATATATATATATATATATATATATATATATATATATATATATATATATATATATATATATATAAATATATATATATATATATATATATATATATATGTATATATATAATATATATATATATATATATATATATATATATATATAATATATATATATATATATATATATATATATATATATATGTATATATATATATATATATATATATATATATATATATGTGTATATATATATGTATATATATATATATATATATATATATATATATATATATATATATATATATATATATACATATATATAGGCCTGTATATATAGACCTTTATATATATATATATATATATATATATATATATATATATATATATATACAGGTGGTTATCAAAATAATGGAAACACCTATCAATATTAGTGGTGTTTATGAATGTGTTTCGTATTCCTTAGAAAACAAGTCTGGCCATTGGTATTTATATATATATATATATATATATATACAGAGGCTGTTCGCACATTTTTTAGACGATTTTGGTAAGCGGTAATAAAAAATCGTTTGCTGCAAAAGAAATAATTGCAATTGAACTTTGTTTTTAAAAGTCAATATTATCGTCTACGGCTTGAAAGTTTTGATTTTATTCAAAATGGCGTTTTTAACAAAGCAGTGGTTCGAAGGCTACAATTATGCTCTTTCCGAAGAGAAATATGCATACTCCGTTATCCAAAAACGATGTGAGAGTTTTGTGATATCTAAAGCGTCGATAGGTAATATCGTCAACAAGAAAGGAAAAAAACGTCAAATTGGAGCCTCAAGAAGTGGGACAAAAATTCCAAACAAGTATCCAAGAAAAAAAGGACATCTTCGACTATTGCAAAGGTACGTTGTTTAATGTTAAAAGAAAATCCCCCTAGTCAAAGGACAGTTGCAAAATCATTAAAATACTCGGTGTCCACTGTAAACAAAATGATAAACGTTGATTTAAATCTTACGAAAGCGAAAAAACTCAATGTGCATCGTCTTCTTCCAAATCATATCGCTGAACGCAGGACACGCTGCAGAATTCTATATGAGAAACACTTATCCAAAGAAAAATGGAAAACAATTGTCACAATATATGAATCATTGGTGTATTTAAATGATTGCAACAAAAAAAGAGCCATTTATTATCATAAAAGGGGAGAAAAAAATTTAAGTACCTGGTTCAAAGAATCGAAAGAAAGTTTTTCTAAGGGATTCATGATTGTTGCTAGTTTTTCTTATAATGACAAGTTAAAAATAAAGAGAGTGGAAAAAAATGTCAAGATTAACTCCAAATACTATCAGGAACATATTTTATCGCCAATTTTTCTGAATGAAATACCATCGCTTTACCCACAGTGCCATCAATCTGTGAGACTCCATCAGGACAAAGCTAGCAGTCACACATCAAAATCCACGGTAAATTTCCTAAAAGAAATGGAACAAAAAACTGGTTTCAAATCCATACCCTTCACTGATATCCCTACTAAATCTCCCGATGTATCTATCACCTATGGATTTTTGGGCTTGCGGATTTTAAAATCTGCATTATCCAAACGTCGTCCCAAAACACTTACAGGACTCTGGAAAGCTGTTCTTGAGGAATGGGATAGAATACCTCTTCTGATAGTTCAAAAGGCATTATTATCCTGGAAATTGCGGTGTCGAAAGATAGTTCAGAATAAGGGATCATCTTATTAAAAATACAGAATCTGTAGAACATTTAAAACACAAGAATTTTATGTAATTTAGTTTTGTGAATACAATATACATCGTCTAAAAAATGTGTGAACAGCCTCTGTATGTATGTATATGTATATATATATATATAGATATATATATATATATATATATATATATATATATATATATATACAGTTTTTTATCAAAATAATGGAAACACCTATCAATATTAGTGGTGTTTATGAATGTGTTTCGTATTTTTTTATATAATATAAAGTATGTATTACTCTAGTGTCAGATAGAAGGGAAAATTTTTTCACAAGCCAATCTTTTAGTATTCTACATCAGTGGTTCTCAACCTTTTTCAGCTGGCGACCCACCTTTCCTTATCGGAATACCTCCACGATCCATCGGTCCATGGTGGAGTAAAGAGACTTATTTGTATCATATCCCTTCCTTATATATATACTAGCTGAAAACCCGCACTTCGCTACGGAGTACATTCAAATTAAATACAACGGTCAATGTATGTAACTAATGGCAAAAAAAAAATAAATTAATAAATAAATAAATATATATATATATATATATATATATATATTTATTTATTTATTTATACGACGAAATATATATATATATATATATATATATATATATATATATATATATATATATATATATATATATATATATAAATACAACGATCAATATACACTCATGGACAACAAAATTAGCGCACCAAGAAGGAGTCGTCAAAATGAAACGAAATTTTACATACGTAATGACTACTTTGATATAAGTAAATGATAAGAAAATCAAAGAAAAAGAATAATTTATTTCAGAGAAAAAGGCAAAAGAACGGAAGAGTTAATACTCCGTTGGACCCCCTCTAGCGCGAATGCACGATGCGATGCGATCGGGCATTGAGTCATACAAGTTCTGTATGATGTCTTGAGACATTTCGTTCCATATTTGCTGTAACCTTGCCTCTAGTTCGTTCAAACTCGTGGGATGCCCAACTCGTCGTCCCAAATGATCCCCGATATCCTCGATTGGAGACAAATCTGGGGATCGGGCAGGCCAAGGAAGGGTAGTAACAGTGCGTAGACAGTCTTGTGACACCCTTGCCGTATGAGGCCGAGCATTGTCTTGTTAAAAAATGGCTCCTGGGAGCCGTTGCATGAGTGGCAACACATGTGGTTACAGGATTTCATGAACATACCGCTGGGCTGTCATGGTGCCACGGAACAATACTAGGGGTGACCGTGTATTGTAGACAATGGCACCCCATACCATCACACCAGCTGTGGGAGCGATGTGTCGCTGTACAGCAAAGGCGGGATTGAAGCGTTCACCACGGGCTCTCCACACACGAACACGATTGTCATCACTGCCGAGATTGAATCTGGATTCGTCGCTAAAGACGACCTGGTTCCATTCCGCTGAAGTCTCCAGTTTCCTCGTGCGCGGCAAAACTCCAAACGGAGGCGTCGATGGGTGGGCGTCAAGGGCAGCACACGTAATGGGCGCCGCGATACCAACTGTCCTTCAGCCAGGCGCCTTCGTATGGTTCGAGAAGACACAGAGGCCCCTAGTGAAGGTGCTACCTGTGCCTGGATGGCGGCCGATGAAGCAGTTGGCTGTACGCGTGCATTTCTTACGATGTGGCGGTCTTCTCGACGACTGGTCTTCGTGTACATGACATCTCTCGGGTCCACTGGTCCCAACACCTCCTCACAACACAATCAGAGCGGCCTAATTGACGAGCTATTCGCCTAGCTGACCACCCAGCTTCCATCATCCCAACGATTCTCCACCTCTCAAACTGCGACAACTGCTTATATTGTCTTCGAACACGGCGTAATGGCATGTCTATCTCAGATCTTCCTTTGTAAATGAGTCAGCACACTCAAACAAGCTTTGGTTACCTGTTTAATACTCCACAAAGTACGATGTTCAACGCCCTCTACCGGCTATACGTAATGCGCAATCACGCTGCATTTCTAATCATTTGCATATCTCCCCGACATGTACCTTCATTGCAAGTTTCGTTACGATCCCGCAATTATTTCTTGTTGCGCTAATTTTTTTGTCCATGAGTGTATATTGTAGAAAAAAATATATATATTTATAAAAAAATCGTAAGGGATATTTTTATAGACAAAATAATGTCCAATCGTCTGCCGCTTTAGCAAGAAAAAAAATATTTTTTTGTCTATTTAGTTGTTATGCACGTGACGATAAATTTATTTAAAGTACCAGAAAAAGAAATCACGCGATCAGCATTTAATAAATTAAATTCTAAACATTAATCTTTAAAAATTCACCAAAAATCAGAAAATAGAGGTAAAGATTCGAAAAGGATTTCATTTTAATAGAATTTTTATGATATTTCTTGTGATATAAATTTTATAACCCTCAAGTTATTCTTTTAAATGCAAATTTAAAAAAGTGACTAAAACAGCTTAAAAATTTAATTTTAAAAAATCTAAGAAGAATTTTTCAAAAATCTCTTTTAGTGCACCCCTACACCATAAGAAGAATCGCCATGCAAAATTTCAGCCCTTTAGGTCCAGCGGTTTGGTCTGTGCGTTGTATGTCAGTCAGTGAGTCAGTTACGGAACTATTTTATATATATATATAATTTACCATCAAATATTGCAAAAATAAATAAATATATATATATATATATATATATGTTTTTTTGAAGATACAGATTGATTTTTGATAAACAATTTGTGTTCTGATTTGAAAATGGTTGACAAAATATAAGCACTTTGTAGCAAAACAGTTATTTATTTAACAAAAAGACCATTTTAATAGTTTTAGGATCGAGTCACGACCCACCTGTAACCCTTCCGGGACCCACTAGTGGGTCGAGACCCACCGATTGGGAACCGCTGTTCTACATCTTCTTTACTTTTCGTACGATCATTGGAGGAGAATTTATGAACCAATTAATAAACCTAAAGCCATATTAACGGACCAGAAGTAGCATCTTTAAATGCATTTTCTAGAAAAACTCATTTTTCAGTTACATTTGTAAACGAGAGAGCTCACCATTTAAAAAGTTTACAGTATATTTCAATGACTTTTGGCGATAGATATCACTAACCAGTGCCGCCAACCTCTAAGAAGCGCCTCACCCTAGCGCCCTCTCGAAATCCCCCTGTTTCCCCCTAACACCAACTAGAGATCACCCTAGACCGTCCTAAAAGAAATTCTGGTTCCAAATAGGCATCCTGTTTGAGAGATAAATTGAAATAAACAGAAAATACACGCTTAAATAATGAAATGGAGGTTTATTTACATTTGACATTATGTATGGAACTTATAAAATCTAATTAAAAAAACGCGTCTCGGTTGTACAAAATATTAAATAATTACAAGATAAAAAGAACTTTTTATATACCATGTTTTTTAATTTCCTGTTGAATCATATAAACTTGACAATTCTATGTATTAATAAATACTTTTAAAAAAATTTTTTGATGAATTATCCCATCAAGTTGAAACAAAATTAAGTTAATTGGAAGTTAACTTGCGTTTAACTTTTCGTTCCCGTCCCTGCCGATAGACGGATGCATCAGTCTACAAAACAAAATTAACTGAAAATAACTGAAAAATAATTTAATTCTTATTAAAGATGGCTAAAAGTATTAAAATAATGCATTGTCATCGTGTTCTGAGCTATTCTAAAAGTTTCAAATGTCTAGCTAGTTGGGAAGTTAGTTAAAAATCGATTGCAAGATTTGTACTGGACAAACACACACACAAACAAACAAACAAGAAAGCGAGTTAATAAAAACATCTAAAAAATGTCCCCCCCCCAAAGAAAAATGCCCCTAAAAAATGGGGCCCCTAAAAACACTTTTCGTCTAACTTACCCCCCAAGTTGGCAACACTGTTACTAACTATGTTGTGACCTAAAAAAATAAGCTATATGTGTTAACTGAATCATTCTACAGGTACCTGTACTTATAAAAAAATGATATTTTTCAGGTTTTTTTTTTACTTTTTTTTATATATTTCTGTGATTTTTGGAAATATTGTAAAGCTTTTACTTCGAAACACAGGTAAGTGTCACAGTATTATACCGTGTAAAGTAAATTAAAATACATTGAGTTGAATGAAGTGTAAGGTCTCTGGCTGAGCACTTAATTGTACTAAAAATTTATCAAAAATTCCCTCTATTTTATAATGTTATGAAATTTTTACCAAAATTATATTTGTTTTCGTGGTTTTACATCCCATTTGAACTTAAAAAATATGTATTTAATAACTAATGTATATTTTTGAAAAAAAAAAAGTGCTAAGAACGTAGGATGCTATAAGACCGGCAGTAGCATCTTTAAATGCATTTTCTAGAAAATTCCTTTTTCAGTTATTTTTGTACTGCATGTAAAATACGTATCTATATACATTGGAATCTCGATCTATCGTTTTTCAAGGGACCAATTGAAATGAACGAAAAATGCGGTAAAACGATAGATGCGGAAACATAACAAAGCAATATGATCGTTGGGACTGGATAAAATGAACGGTACATACGGAAAAACGATGGATCCGAAAACGATCGATCGAGATTCCACTGTATATAAAACAGTTCCGTAACTGACTGACTGACTGACAGATTACGCAGTGACCAAACCGCTGGACCTAAAGGACTGAAATTTTGCATGACGATTCCCTTATAATGTAGGAGAGCAGTAAGAAAGATTTTTGAAAAATTCTTCTTAGATTTTTTTAAATTAAATTTTTAAACTGTTTTTTAACTTTTTTTAAGTTTGCATCTAAAATAATTATCTGAGGGTTATAAAATTTAAATCAAGAAAAAGATCATAAAAAGTCCTTTAAAATGAAATCTTTTTCGAATCTTTACCTTCATTTTCTTATTTTTGGTAAATTTTTAAAGATTAATTTTTAGAATTTAATTTAGTAAATGCTGATCACTTGGTTTCTTTTTTTGTGATACTTTAAATTAATTTTGTGTCACGTGCATAGCAACGAAATAAATTTACAAAAAAATAATTAAAATACTACAGTAAAAGATAAAATTTAAACACTATAGATTAATTGAGATGGAAATTTTTAAAGAATTAGTTCAAATTAGTGTGTTTTATGGATATTAAATTAAACCTACATATAAAACTAATTTCCCCTCAAAGTATGCTTCGCCATGACTATAAATAAGTCTCAAGGCCAAACTTTAAAATACGCTGGCGTAGATTTAAGAGAAAATTGTTTCTCTCACGGTCAGTTTTACGTAGCTTGCTCAAGCGTAAGTTTGCGGAGGAACCTGGTAATATTAGTTCCGTCCAATGAAGAAACAAAAAATATTGTTTATAAGGAAATTCTCTAAAAAAGTGGTTCCCAACTGATGGTACGCGTACCACTGGTGGTACGCAACAGATTTTGAGGTGGTACCCACAAGGTTTCAATAATTATATGTGAAATAGGCTGGTTAAAGATATGCACTAGTGAACCTGACGTAGAAGTTCTAATAAGAAATAAACATACACAACCGCATGTTACTCATTAAGTTTCCTGATAAAGACATTTTAGTGTTGAGAAATTCTATTGGCCATTTGTTAATCACAATTACGTGCAAATGGCTTTTTTATGGATTTATTTTCTGTATTGAATTTTGTTTTATTTACACTTAAATACATTTTCTAAAGTTATGAATATGTGTATAGAATTTATTTGACACCCCCCCCCTCAAAAAGTTATAACATAACCAGTGGTGCGCCACGACCCTATAAAGTTCTCAGGTGGTACTCAAGTATAAAAAGGTTGGGAATCACTGCTCTAAAAAGCAATTTCATTATTTTTTCATTGCAATTATCCTAAAATGCTCTCCGTAGCGAAGCACGAGTATTCGGCTAGTTTTAAATAAAAATCAAATAAATCGTAGAATTTGGAGTTGATATTCGTTTGCTACTATATGTGAGAATGATCAGTAGCTAAGAACGTATAAATGTAAACACGTCTGCCCTCAATGTGTTTAAAATAGAAGATTTTGTGTGTGACTGACATACTTTTAAACAACCAAATATAGCACTCAAATTATTTTTATGATATGTCATTCGCACCTTTCGTGCCCAGGAGTACATACACATACGAGAGACATTTTCGACTTTTTACGACAAAAAAAACTATTAAAAGATACGTTCAAAGTGACTCTCGATATTCTCTTATATTTGAGAGTGTGAGTTTTTTCACTCTCGCGTCTGCTTTCATAGAGAAGAGAGTCGAAAATCTTCGAGCACGGTGTTGTTTCGAAAAAAATAATCTGGCTCGGAGAGCGGGGCGAGGTTGAAGTAGTCGCGCGGCTAAAAATAGCGGCCAGGGAGACAGAATGTTTTTTGCCCAGATTCTGTAGTCATCTAGTAGGACTCAAGTTCAAAAAATAAATCTCTTATAAAGCGAGGCGATTAAAGTAAGTATAACAAAGAATAGCACGCTGTAGTCTGGAAGAGGGGACTTACTTAGGATACTTAGAAGCAAACAAATTGAATGCGTACTGTTTCACGGTCTAAACAAACGAGTATTTTTATAACAGTGAATGTTTTGGATAACGGGAGGCTTAAAAATTACAGAAATAAATAGGAAACTAATATTATTCTAACAAATATAATTCTAATTAAATTGAGTTCTGTTCGTACACTATATGCATATTTCACTCAGTTACATCCAATTTTTATTTGATAATGTTTAGGGTATCATTTCCCTTTTACTTATCTATTCCACTTTTATGCAATATTTCTTTAACTTTCAGAGAAAACTTATGCAATATTTCTATATGTTTCTGTCTATTCTACTTGTATGCAGAATTTCTCTACACTTTCAGAGAAAACTTAGGCAACATATCTATATATTTCTATCTGTTCTACTTTTATGCAATATTTATTTACACTCTCAGAGAAAACTTATGCAGTATTTCTATATATTTCTATCTATTCTACTTTTATGCAATATTTATTTACATTCTCGGAGAAAACTTAGGCAACATATCTATATATCTACTTTTATGCAATATTTCTTTTCGCTTTCAGAGAAAATTTATGCGGTATTTCTATATATTTCTATCTATTCTACTGTTATGCAATATTTATTTACACTCTCAGAGAAAACTTAGGCAACATTCCTATATATTTCTATCTATTCCAGTTTTATGCAATATTTATTTACACTTTCAGAGAAAACTTAGGCAACATATCTATATATTTCTATCTATTCTACTTTTATGCAATATTTTTTTACACTTTCAAAGTAAACTTAGGCAACATATCTATATACTATTTCGTTCTATTCTACTTTTATGCAATATTTATTTACACTTTCAAAGTAAACTTAGGCAACATATCTATATACTATTTCGTTCTATTCTACTTTTATGCAATATTTATTTACACTTTCAGAGAAAATTTATGCAGTATTTCTATATATTTCTATCTATTTTAATTGTATGCAGTATTTCTTTAAACTTTCAGAGAAAACTTTTTAAAAAAATATTTGAATTTTTTTATTAATAGACCATCTATCACCCGTTTTATTTCTTCTTGTGGCAGGTTATTTAAAAAATTAAGCTAATATGAATAATGCTCCTAAATGGTGTATTTTTCGATAATTTAATTAAATATTTCTAATTATACATTCATAGTTATATACATCACTAATTAATAATTCTACTCTGACGAGTGGGCTTGTGGCGGATCGAATCCCGGCGTCGCGCCACGAAAAATACCTCCGTTCGTGTCGTCCCTTTATAAGGGGTAATGATGTCTGCCTATATGGTGCCCCCATAATAAAATGGACAGTAAACTGCGGCGTAGTATAGGCGACAGCTTGATGACAAGTGCCTCCACTTAAAAAAAAAATTAACTCTAACGAGTTCAATTTTTATGACTTCAATACTTTTTGAAATTGCTGGAATTTTGTCTCCACATTTATATAGCACTAATCACTAGACAATACTCCCACGGTTGAGTTACCAACTATTTATGAAGAATTCAAGCTAATTTTAATATTACCCTTATTTCAGCGTAATGATAGTAACCCTCAATGGAACTACATTAGTTCCATTGAGGGTTACTCAATGACATATTGCAACCTTCAATTTTTCGACAACTCAATGAAATATTGCAACCCTCTATTCATTATTCAAAAACATGAAAAGAAAATGGGGAATTAATTATTCCTCGTTATTTTCAGAAGTAACTTCTCTTCTTCAACCGAGAATCCTGGCATTTTAGATGATTTCTTTAGAATCACGCAAACCCTTTATATTTCCTAGAGTTTAAGGGGACAGTGGACTTTCAAAATTGTGAAATTTGTCCAAAAATTCGATTTTTTTATTTTATTGAATTGTGAAACTACGGACGAGTAGGAATGTGTTGCAAAAAGAATTTTTAATTTCTGTGATTACTTTCCTAGTTATAGGCATTTGTATTTAATTTAGATATTATGTGGTTACTAATAGCAATAACTTTAAATGTGTTTTTCTCAAAATAAAAATTTTCACGTCATACGAATGTTCAAACTGCTCCAGGCGCATTTCTAACCATCGTATTGCTTTAAAATTTAAGTTTTATATACTTAACTGTATATCAAATAAATCTTATTGAAAATAATTATCCTTCGTAGCTCAGAATTTCTAAATTTTGTACTTGAAAAGATGATTTATAGGTATTTTGCGTCATAAAAAGGGTGTTTTCACTATTATTATTTTTTTCTCTTTATATTTTCAATGAATACTTAAAATAAGCAATAAGTTTCATTGTTGGTTCTATGAGGTATCCTGTAAATAAAAATGACCATATTATATGCAAAAGAAATGCGCATGGAACATTTTTAATGAGATCAATTTTTTATATAATTAATAATTCATAATTCCTAAATTATTAATATTTCATCATTAAATTTTAATCACTTTTATATATCTATGGTACTAATCACATATTCAAATTTCAAGCTAATCCATTCAAAACAAAAAAAGTTAGGTTTGAAGGTTCACTGTCCCCTTAAGGTTCGAAGGCCGTATTATAGATTTAGCATCGATACCTGGTAGAAAACAGATTTTAAAATGTATCATCCATTTCCCGATGTAACTTAAAGTATCTGCCTACGTTGAAATGGTTGTTTTGGTGCAAACTTTCGAAATTTTTCTATTGCTCTATTTCAGAGGCCAATCTTTTAGGATTCAAAAGCTGCTTTACTTTTAGTCGCACGATCATTGGATGAGAACTGATGGCCAATTGAATAAACCGAAAGCGATATCAAAAGACCGGAAGAAACATCTTTACAAGCATTTTCTAGAGAACTCGTGTTTCAGTTACTTTAGTAAACGAGAAAGCTTATCATTTAAAAAGTTGTAAGGTTTGCATAAAATTCGATTCACAATAATCGAACTTTTATGTGAATAAATTTAAAGAAGCCGCAGGGGGTCCGGGACACATTTACAATTTTTTTTAACTTATTGAGTTAAAATTTTCAATTTTTTGTGATGATTAACCATATAATTTGTAAACAAAATCACATCATGAAACTTCTCATAAAGTTTTTAAAAAATTGTTAATTTTAAAATTTTCAATAAAAGTGGGGTAATTTAAAATCATTATAACTCGAAATATTATTTGTCGATATTCAAAATTTTTCATTTAATTAAACAGAAACATATAAGTTTCAATTTTGATTCAACCATTTTTTAAAATATTGATTTTTTTAAAATTAAAAATATTTAGATTAAAAATTATAAAAAAAATGATGTAACATATTTTTAAAAAATCATACTTTCAAAAGTAAATTTTTTTGAAATTTTCTGAATCATAATTAAAGTAAAATAGTTGAAAAAGACATGTTACAAGTTTGAACCATTTATCTTTAACAGTTCTTGACTTATAACAATTTAAAGACGAGAAATGGGGGAAAACCCATCATGCAGAAAAACGCGCTTACAGGTTTAAACAACGATTGACTACTATTAGCCCGTCTGCACACGGAGCAACTCAAAGAAACTGATAACTGACTCCAGTCACAAACCAGTCCGTGATGAGTCGTAACCTATGTCGTAACTACTCGTCGGACGAGTTTGTAACCAGTTGCGCCGTGTGCGTGGCTCCATTCAATTACATAGGTTACGACTCATCACGGACTGGTTTGTGACTGGAGTCAGTTATCAGTTTCTTTTGAGTTGCTCCGTGTGCAGACGGCCTTAGAATGTTGCAAAAAAAATGTAATTTCTCCTGTTCTAATTAAGATAGAAACATGATTTAAACGTCATTTTAAGCATAAAAGAATACAGAAATTTATAATGTAATAAATTTTTTTCGAAAATTCGAACAATTTTGTGTCCTGGACCCCCTTAAGTTATGCTAATTGCAGCATAGGCTGTTGGTATAAATACCGAGCAGCTAAATTACAGGAAGGAAGTGAAAGGAGGAGTAGAGCTGACGAAACGAAGTATCGAGCTGGAGCTAGGCCTAGAGTCTGGTTTGTGCATAGATTAGTGGTGCGAGCTGCCGCTCGAGGCGTATAGCTAGGTTGCTTCAAACCTACACGAGTTCTTGTTAGGCGAAAGTAATTTAATGGTCAGAGGCCAGAGTTTACGAAGCAGCATTGCTGGTTTACTTTCGAAGTATCTGTGAGTATTTCAAATTGTATTTTTCTTGCATGAGTAGTTATACTAGTGAGTATATTTAATTGCATTTCCTTTCAAAAAATGTGCATACAACTCGTTCCAGAAGTACGCATCATTTATGTTGAACAGCAAATTTATATGTGCAAATGTATGTTTAAATAAACATTTTTAGTAATTTAGAACTGTGTTGCTTAAAATTCAAGTAGAGTGCCCCTCTACAGAACTCTACAAAGTTTTCGATATGTTTCAATGAAATTTTGCAATAGGACATTTTACATTACATATTACTAACTATGTTTTGACCTAAAAGCTACATATTACATATTACTAACTATGTTTTGACCTAAATTCTAAGCTATATGTGTCAACTGAATCATTCTACGGGTACCTGTACTTATAAAAAGATCATTTCTTTTAAATGTGTTCTCACCTTTTAACGTAGGATTACGTTCCTTCATAACGGTTCTCTGGAAAGCAAAATTTCAGACACTAAAACCGTCCGTCGTTGCGAGTTATAATTTTGGGAGCGCACCAAACCCAGTCTGTATCGCTTGGGTAAGCAGTAAACAGTTAAACAGAAAAGTACCAAAATGCGTCAAAATTTTGACATGCATATATATATATATATATATATATATATATATACGTAGGGGAACCCGGGGTAGAACAGGGTACGAAGTTGAAAATGTGTTTTAAAAATACTAAAGGGTTAACTAAGACAGCTGCAAATTTTTCTATGAATACATTATAATGTCATAATCATAAAAATACAATAATATTGTAAGAAAATATAAGAACAATATTTTTTTCAGTTACAAAAAATTATGTCATTTGCCCCGTACCCGGGGCAGAACGGGATGGTAAGGACAATTAATTGTAAAAAACATATAAACTAGTGGAAATGCAAAAAAAATAAGTTTGCTCTATATTTATTTAGTTTTAAGTGATTATAAAGGTTTAATTAAGGTTACGGTTTTCATTGATTGTGTCCTTTTCTTAAGCCTATTCACAAAATTCACACACTAGGACAGCCTCATCATCTTCGCTATCTATTCCACACAGGAATTGTGTGCCCATTTTTTGCACATGGAACAAGCGACCCAACCTTCAACTGACTTTGAGTAAAATTCACCGCAATATAAATACTCGCAGTCAGAACAATCCCCATAATCAATCTCGTTAGTTTCAGGTTCTCTCTTCATCTCCTTCTTTTTTCCATTTATCTTCAGACATTTTCCCTTGTTTTTTCCATTCTTAATTTTATTCTCTTTCTTAAATATTTTTATCCTTGCTCTTTCTTCTTTAGCAAAGTTCTTTTCTTCTTTTTCCTTAATAGCGGCTTCTAACTCTTTTTTGTTTGGGAAATCTGTTAAGACAGCGGTTTTTCCCCTCTTCCTATTCGTCCTTTTCGTGCTCTCTTCAACTTTTGAAATAGGCATTAGAATTTTAGGGGAAACATGAAATGAAGAGGCCCTATTGTCAATTGTCATCCAAGAGCAGCCAGGAGTGGCACAATTAGCGACATCAAATCGGACCTTCTTATCAGGCGTGCCATCATTAGAGTTGGCTGAAACCTCACCAGCTTTATCATCCAACTTTGATATGAATGTGTTTTTTAACTGGTGTGCTAGGCGAAGGCAATTCCAATTGTTCAGCTCCGGATGTTATCACCTCTTCTCTTGAAGGCCTACCAAGTTCGATGTAAGTTGTGTCTGCTGGGAGAAAATCTTCGTCGGTGAATATGGATAGGTCAGTTGGCCTGTAGCTTATTCCTGTAGCTTTGAAACCATTAATAGCAGTTTTCATTGTTGCGCTTTGGATAAAAGCTGATCCAAAAAGCGTTGAAATTTGAAATAGAGTTACCTGGTTGCTTCGGAGTCATTTTCGAAGCTCATTGCTGTAATGAAGACTTAAAGGCTTCATAAAAGAAACATCAAGTGGCTGAAGTCTGTGAGAGCAATGTGGTGGTAGACATAGCAACGAAACGCCACTCACCCTCGCATAATCTATAATCTCAAGGTTCTTCGTATGTGTTGAGTGGCTATCTAATATAAGAAGAACCGGGAAGTCTTTTGATGCCTTAGAAAATTCCACAAATTTCGAAATCATACAAGAAATGACTCAGCATCCATCCATCCAGTGCTGTGCACCTCAGCCCAACCTCCTTGTGGCAATCCTAACTCATATTCTTTCTGCTTCTTCTTTCGAGGAAAAATGAGCATCGGGGTCATGTAAGCTCCGCTTGCCGACTTACAAATAAGGCAGGTTATAGTTTCGCCCCTTTCTGCGGATGTTAATGATCCGACTTGACGTTTCCCCTTGCAAGCTATGATATTTGAATGGTTTTTAGGGTTCAATGAAATGCCCGTTTCACCGCAATTAAATATTTAAGAAACCGTTAATTTGTGCTTGTCGAGTAAGTTTGTTAGCAACGAAAATTAACTACCAACAGCTACTTTATTAAAGCCCATGGCTCTTGCACCAGATGTTGCTTCGGCTTTGCGAACAGATAAAGTAGGATGTCTCTTAAGGAATCCATTGACCCAATCTTGGCCTGCGATTCCATTTTTAAATCTATGACGAATGCCATTTCTTACTGCCAACTGATAAGCTAAGCTACGCAAGTCCTTCGTTGTTAGACCGAATAACCTAGCCTCCATAGTTTTTAAGTAGTCAACGAGCACAAGTTCCTGCTCTTCTGCAAATACGTTTTTAAATTTTCCAGCCGTTTTATTGATCTTGTAGTCAGGGTTTTCCGTTCTTTTTTTAACGTATCTTTCCAGAGTAGACTGGGGAACATCAAATTGGTTCGAAGCCTTCAAATACCCAGATTTTCCAGAAGTAACCGCCTCGACAGCATTGTTCATTGCCTCAGTAGACCATGATTGCCTATTTGTTCTTTTCTTATGGTCTCGAACTATCTGAAATCGAAAGAAAAAAATTAAGGGCGTACCAAAAACGATCTCTTAGTTAAAAACATTGCGGGGCAGAATGGGATAGTACCCCATTTTGCCCCACCCGTTCCGCCCCAGGGAAACGATTTAAGTTAGGGACGTAAGGTCACTCGAGAAAGATACGTAAACAA